>CM069916.1:1794396-2059741 GCA_036172215.1 Camellia granthamiana | reverse complement strand
GAAGGCTTGCCTCAAAAAAGGTATGGAAAGTGTAGAACTGGAAAGTGGAAGTACTGTCTGGATGGGCTCTACACTTAAGGGCACTTCGATGTTGATATTCTTCTTCCTTTTCGAGGCTATCTCTAATGGCCTTTTAACTTTAGATAGGATAGAATAAGCCATTGTCGAATGAGGAGGATGTGGAGGAACTGTTGCTGCAAGACAGAAAATAAGAAGCAATGGTAAGTTTTATTGCTGAAAACTTAGAAAAGGAAATTACTAGAGAAACTAAAAGAAATTACCATCCTTAGAAGTAGTGGTGGTAATGATTGAAGAACTGCGAAGAGTATAATGTTCAGCAGTTTGTTGCCTCATTGTAGCTTCCCTTTGAAGTGTACCAGCAACAGCAGCAGCTTCATTCCTTAAAATCTGCTGTTGCCTCCTTTTCTCAGATCTCTGGAAAACCACCAATTCCTTGGATTGCTCACTCTCTACTGCTTTGGCGGCTGCCTAATGCATAGGGTCATTAATGAAATCAGAGGGAGAGACTGTTATTTTCTTCCTCCTCTTAAGCGGTATTTCTTTAGGTACCTTCTCCTCTTTAGGATCAAGCACAAGTCTCATTTTCTTCTGTTGTTGTCACTGCTTGTCTTTAAGAATGTTTAGGGCTTGAGCCATCTGAGGAGAGTTTACTTGTAAAGCTCCTACATAAAAAAGAAGCTATAAGTAGATGAGCAAGACATTATAAAGAGAAGAGAAATGAGAGATGGAAGTGCATGCCTCTCTTCGAAGCAGCCCTAGTGACTCTAGGAAGAGGATGAGAGGCAGCAGGAGTAGTCTCTGTGGTAGCAGGAGTAGTAGAAGGAATGATGAGCCCAATCTCCTTGGACTTGGCCTGAGGCACATCTAGTCCCACTATCAAATCTTGAGGAGGGATGGCCAAGTGCACCTCCATATTGGCCTTCCACCAATTCTTGTATATTTTCAATATATCGCCTTGAGGAATGAAGGGTAAGTATTCAAAATCAATTAAGTCGTGAATCAACTTGGAGGTTGCTTCCTCCAATCTGGACCTTGGAACTTTCAGTTCTCTGCTTACAAGATTTGAGTTGGATTGGCTACAGAGAGGGATAGGAATTCCCCGAGTGAATCCAAATTTCTTAGCAAATTGGACAGGACAGTAGGGCTTAGAAATACACTTATAAGCTCTAGGATTCACAGTGCCAATGAAAAGCTCCCTCGGAATCAGAATTGAAGCCCACATATCTTTGTGTTGAGGCCTAGAGCAGGACTTGTCACCCAAAAAGGCCTTCAGCCAGGCTGGTCCAATGTTGGCTTTGAAAGGACAGAAAAAGAGGCTAGAAGGGGAAGCTAGAAGTTGATGGAAAAAAGAAAAGTAGAAGGCAAAATTAGAAGAGTAAAAAGAGACCTTGGCAAAATTCATGCCATAAGAGGTAGGGTCTGGTGATAGAAATCTTAGGCATTTAGAGTGCAAGTCAGTGAAGTATGCAAAAAGTTAGAGTTTGAGTATCCAAAATAGGCCTCCTCGCTTGGCATTTATGGGTTTTTCACAAAATTGGGAGCAAGTTCTGTAGACATGACCCAAAACATATGGAGCTAAAGCTACCTTTTTATGCAAAACAAAAGATTTAGCGAGTGGGGCAAACTCAGGCATAATCCTTTGAGAAGAGGTACAAAAGAGGAATTTACAAATCCAATACAATAAAAAAGAAAGCGTTCCCTATCAATTATAGGACCTTTCCTTTTGTTCTCAAATTTGATAAAGTCACTATAGGATGAGTTCAGAGAAGGAATAGAAAAAGAGACATTAAGGTTAGGATAGTCTAGACCAAAGGGAGTGCCAGTAAGGGATAACCTTAAAAGGTGGAAGATATCAAGGACAATAGGGGCCATCATACCACATCTAAATTGGAAGAAATTAAAAGCAGAGTTTCAAAAACAAAAAGTAGCAGGTATTAAAAATGGATCCTTCGAAATAGTGAATCTGGATAGTTTACGGGCGTCGAAGAGGCAAAGTTCTTGGAGATCCAATGACCTGGCGGGAATAACTCGATCGTACCATTCTTCCCATTCTAGCCTTACTGTAGGCCAACAGCGATGGGATCGATTCATCCTCTAGCTTCCCTAATCCAGACCACCTTCATAGAGGAGGCAGTGATTCTCCAAACGCGAGTATAAAGCAGGAAGCTAAGCAGGAGCCTCCCTAAAAATGGGCCCAAGCACATATTCTTGTTGCTCGTGACGACGGGGAATGAAAATGCGCCCATCGATTGCACTTTGTTCGCCAGCTTTGTATTTCTCACACTCTTTAGCAATGACCCTCTTCAAAGCTACGGATAGGCTCACGCGCTCTATAACTGATACTTTCAAGGAGGAAGAAGCCATTAGCAGAAGTTTCGGAGGACGAAGCCGAGAAAAAGAGTAAAGAGGAAGATAGAGCAATAGAAATGAAGGGTTTGTGTTTTGAGTGAGCAAGTAAGTTAAAAGCGCGAAGGAAAAGGGTTTTTTAAATCTTTCTGTCTGAAAGATGCCCAATCAATCTAAATGGGTAAAAAGACCCGAGATAATTGTTTGACTGATTTTGGAACCCATATGAGTTTAAGCCTTTGTTTTTAAATTCATAGGAGTCCTGAAAGTACAACATGAAAAGTTTCTCTCAAGGGTGATTGTTTGGGAGGAAAACGTATCTCAAACACTCAAATTGGCTTCCAAAACAAATATTTGGCTTCGAAATGAGGATTTGGCTCCAAAGCCAGATGTCAAACATCCAACTAGGGCTTCGAAAGCAAGTAGTTGACTTCGAAGCACATTTTATGCCTAAGAAAACAAGAATGTTTAGGTTTGGTCTACTTCGAAGGGATTGGAGACGTGCTCTTAGGTTTCTTGTAAAAGATAAAATCTTTCGAAGTGAACTTTGAAGTATTTTGTAGCTAGAATTTGATTCTTATTTTATGTTTTAAACTTCAAAGTTGCAAAGCCAGTACCAAGTCAAGTAAATGATCAAAATCCAAAAAGACTTACCTAAATATGAAAAATTCCTTTTGGGATTTTCTGTCAAAATAAACCCTTTTTTGGAAAGTAGCATTGTTACTTTTAAAAGTATTTCGAAGCACTTAAAAGTAACTTTGATACAAATGATTGGTCAATTCAAAGTTGTTAAATTATGTTGACCATGTGATTGGAATGAGAAGACCTGAGGCAAAAATTGTCAATTGTATTCCATACTTTGGAGATATTCAAATCAGGCTTCAAGTATTCCATATTTTGGAGATGTTCAAATCAGGTGGCGAAGCAAAAATTGGTTAATTTGAAACTTTAATTTTATTTGAATTGTGTGAATAAAATGGTCACAAGCATGCAATTGGAACATAAAACTAGATCATGCCAAATAGAGAAGAAAACCCTAGTTTTATTGATATGTAAGTAATTACATTAGAAAAGCCTACTTGGCTACAAATTTGATTTCATAATAATAGGGAATAGAAAAAGTAACAAGTTCATTAAATTTAACCCAGCAGTGTTCAATAAACTTATGTTTTTTCTTTATTCTATCTTCTATCCTATCAAAGCTAGGTTATTGCAGCTGGTATGCTCTTATTTGGTGGAAAAGTTGTTTAGCTTTCACCTCGAACTCTGTCTCTTTCAAACCTTGCTCCATTCATCCATATTTAAATCATCCCAGTACGCTGAATCCTTGTTCTTGAAGTCATCATATTCTTTAATAAAGTTCTCTACTTCGTACAGAGTCTAAATTCGATTGGCTGTGATTTTGTCCAAAAAGTCACTAGTAGCCAAAGAAATTTTGTACCAATGAAGAAGGAGTAAGAGTTGATCCGAGAAAGCTTGAGGCTTTGTCTGGGCAATGGGGTTGAGAACATGACCCCAAGTCATAACATCACAGGCCTATTGGAAGTTCTTGAGAGGAATCTCGTCTCAAGAACATTGAAAGGCAAATGAGAGAAGGCAGTAAGTAGAAGCTGAGCTTTGTATCGCTCAATACAATTGGAAGAGTTAGAGGTTGGTAGGAAGGTAAAAACTGATTCTCAAAAAGAGTAAGTTTCAATTCTTCCATCCAATGAGGATTGTGAGGGAGAGGAGGTGCAAAGGGATTCATCCCAAATGAAGGGGGAAATGGGGGTCATTCACGCATTCGAGCCAGTTAAAAGAGCAAAGTTTTGCCTTCTTAGCCAAGAATGACGGATTATATCCTTGTGCTTCGTCTAGATGAGGGGTTGCTCGTACTATCTTCGCTGGCATGGAAGATGTATACCACGCCACAAGCAAGTTGTCCTCCAGACTGTGTTGGTGATCAATGGGTATATAGGGGTAAACCACTAAGTTCCGAGCAAAATGAGGAATAGAAAAGGGATCATCAAATTTGACAAATCGATGATGAATCCGCTCCCTTAATTGGGGTTCATCAGGTTTTGACCAACTTTCCTAGCCAGTGGACTGGAAGTAAGAAAAAGCGGCTTTGTCCCATGCGGAGAGTGGTGGGGCAGAAGAGAAGCTTCCAAGATCCATTCTTGCAAATGCTTGGTCCAAAGGTTTGTAGTTGGCAGATTCTTGGTCTAAAGGTTGGTAATTTGCAAAAGCTTCCATGACTTGTATAAATTAAGGCGGATAAGTGTAACCAATAAATGCATTAAGGTTCTTTCGAGGCCTGCAATCATCTTCCAAAGACTCCTCATATGCTCGATCAATGTAAGAAAAAGTGTGATTGGCCATTGGGGATGTACCAGTCTTTTCGTCTACTCAAAGAATGGAAGTGAAAAGCACAAGGATTTAATGAAGTTCACTGCTTCATTATTCAAAAAAGGTTATACTCCCAAAATATACAGAGTCCATGCACGTCCGAGAACGTGGATAGATTGCATTAGTTCACTAATATCACCAAGTATTGGGTATATTAGTGCGAGGGGTAATGTTGGCTGTATAATTTGTAAAAACCAATCACAATTTAACACGTGGCACGAAGAGGGCAATTTAGGGAGTTAATACAAGTTGCCAATCAAAGTCGGATATGTGGTAGTTCGTATTGGTAATAATGGATCTACGTAGTACTGGAACAATCGAGAGATACAAGATGATGTGGCCTAACAGTTACTTATAAAGTTTAAATTCAAAATCAAGAGGGAAGCCTAACTGCAAGAGTGGCGTAGTGGGACTGACTGTGAGAGAGCATGTTCATCAATCATGGGAGGACATTTCAACGGTTGGAAGCCCACTTTGACGGTTACCACTAAGAAGTATAAATAGCAAGGAATGCTCCCAAAATAAAAGACCTAGACTCAGATAAAAAAAACTAGTTTATTTACTTCTTATTTCCTTCCAGTTTTTACACTTTTCAGTTCTTTACATTTCTAGCACTTCAATTCATGTACTGCACTTCATTTCTTAGGAGTAGTTTCAAATAGTTTGTTGCTGTGCACAAAGGCTGGGTCAGATCATTGTAAGTTTTCATTTACTTAATGAAATTTAGATTCTGAAAATTGTTCTTCACTTATTATTGTTTACTAATTTCTTCTAAATAAGTCACCAGTAAAAGTTATCGTCATTGAGGCTGAAAGAACTATAACACAATCGTCTGACAATTTATTGGCAATTAATATTCTGTAAGGACTAATTGATCCTTACTGGTACGCTTAAATTTATATTATTAACCTTCGAAAGTCAAAAAGCTAACAAAGATATTTGTACCTTTTTTTTATTATGAGAAGCATTCTCTTTCTATTCCAATTTCATAAGTAAAGTGAAGTGTTTAAAATGTTTGTACCTTTTTTTTTTGCTCATTACTCCTCCTTGCATTTATTTTTTCCTCATTAAAACTAATCTAAGATCTCGTTTGGCAAGTGAGTTTTTTAGCTAAAAAGCCAAAAAATTACTGAAAAAATCAAAAAGCCAACAACCTATAATAAAAAGTCAAAAATTTCATTTTCTATCTAGTTTTTGCACATCTTTTCGTAAAAATTCAAAAAGTTATCCCAAATATACTGATTTTTTTTACATCACATTTTAACCAAAATGTCAAAAAATTACTAAAAAAACTTGTTTCCAAACGAGGCCTAAATATGATTTTAACTAATTTTATCCTTCTAAATCTTTCATTTCCCCCTTCTAAACCATAAATTCAAATGGAGTAAGTAAATACCAAAGTATAAGATGATTCTTTATAACCTTTTTTAAAAATATATATATATATATTTGTATATGAATTTTTTTATTTTATTATAATTATAATTTCAATATGCTTTTTTTTTTGAATGGTGGCTTTCCAAATCCACAGAGAGACTTTTTTGACCAGTGGGATGTCCCATGCGACGATCTACTTGACTCATTTTATATCGCACACTAGTACTAGTACTAAATACTAATAATAAGCAACAACCACCAAAAACCTAAATAATAGAATATTAGTATAATCATTCATTTGGTCATACTCATACACATGGCTGGCCTGGTCCATCCGATTCCTCTCTCCTAATTCTCGATCTGAAAAACGACCCTTGGTTGCGCTTTGTTGTGGGTTGAGTTGTTGATTCATTCATTCATGGACTCATCAGGAGGTGATGATGATGATCAGCAGCAGCAATCGCCGCAGCTGCTGTCGTCGGGAGGAGGAGAGGAGAATATTATGATGATGAATGAGGGAAGTCCAGCTCCAACTCCTATTATTGCTCCTCCTCCTCCTCCTCCCAAAGCTGAAACTCCCAATTTTATTGGGAAGCATCGCATGGCTGCCACACTAGCCCACCTTCAACACCAAATCCAAATCATTCAGGTCTCTCTCTCTCTCTCTCTCTCTCTCTCTCTCTCTTGTGCATATATATATGTTAGGATTGATTAGTAAGTAAGAATTGATGCAGGAAGAGCTGGAGGAGCTTGAAACATGTGGTGAATCATCTCTTGTTTGCAAAGAGTAGGTCTTGTTTACTTTTCTTTCGTTCTTTCTGTTGTGCTCTTTGGATACACTTAATCCTCTTCTCTCTCTCTCTCTCTCTCTCTCTCTCTCTCTCTCTCCGTCTAGACTCGTATCAACAGTGGAATCCCTCCCCGATGCTCTGCTTTCAGTGTAAGATTTATTTCTCTCATATATTTTACGCTTTTCCGCCTTGTGAATTCAAATAACAAATGCTTTTTGATGATTGTTGGGTTTATTGAAACCAGTTTTTGGAATACAATTGCCATATCCAATTTTAAATTAGATTGGTAAGAACATATATATACATATATTTAACCTTAGTTATTTCATTTCTATTTAAAATTATTCCAGCACATTATTAAACACTCACTACAAAAAAAAAACACCTTTGGCGACTAAATTTTTAGTCGCCAAAGGTCCCATTTTAGTCGCCAAATGTCAAAATTCGACTTTCCCCGACTAAAAGTTTTAGTCGCCCATCTTGTCGCCAAAACCTGGTCGCCAATTGCCTTTGGCGACTAAAAATCTGTTAGTCGCCATTTCTGTGGTCTTCAGCGACTAAAGATTTCGTCGCCAATTGTCAATTTCATTTTTGGAAATTTAACCTTTGCCGACTAAACCTTTTGTCGCCGATAGTTAATTTTTTATATTATTAATTTAATTAAAAACACCTTTGGCGACTAAAGGATTTAGTCGCCGAAAGTATTTTCACAAAAAAAATTTTTTCCCTTTGCTGCTGCCCAGTTTCGAACCCGTGACCACCACCAAGTCCCAACTTTGTCAACCTTTAGCAACACTCTCTCCCCCACTATGCCACTACAACCTCACGCGAATATTAATGCAACATATATTATTTATATACTATTTATACCGGTATTAATACAAACACATTAAATAAATAATTATTTTTATTTAATGTATTTTATGTAAAAAAATAAAGTATTTATTAAAAAAAAAATATGAGACGACTTTTGGCGACTAAATGTGAATTTTAGTCGCCAATTCTGTGCCATTTGGCTACTAAATTCTGTTTTGTCGCTAAAAACTTGAATTTCCGCCCAAAAAAACTACAATCGGCGACTAAACTTATTTTTTGTCGCCAAAAGCTCAAATTTTGCCGACTAAAATCAATTTTAGTCGCCACTTGTCCAGGTTTTAGCTACTAAAAAATTTTTTGTCGGTAAAACACCCATATTCGGCGACTAAAGTTTTTTTTAGTCGCCAAAACCTATAGATTTCGCGACTAAATGGTTTTTAGTCGCCAAAAACCGTTCCTTTAGCTACTAAAATTTTTTCAGTCGCTACAACTACTATATTCGGCGACTAAACCGACTTTTAGTCGCCAAAAGGCCCACATTCGGCGACTAAAGTTCTTTAGTCGGCAAAAGTGCTTAGGTTTGGCGACAAAACTGATTTTAGTCGCCATTTCGTCGACTTTCAGCGACGAAAATGCTTTTTTTAGTCGCCAATTGTGCATTTTCTTGTAGTGACTATTTGGTTGGAATGAAAGTGGAATAAAATTATACAACCTAATAAAAGTTGACAAGCTTTTCTAAATATCATCTTGATGTTTTAGTTTGGAAAGAAAATAATGTTAGTTAAACAATAATAAAAAATAAAAAAAAATCCCAAGCAAATATAATTTCCCCCAAAATTTTGACCACCATTGTATATTATTTGTGACAGAAGCCTGTGTTGCCATGGCAACATCACCAACCAAATATTTTTCAGGCACAGTATAAAACAAATGCTTAAAATATTTGACAATTTTATATATTATTTTAATCAAAGTCAAAACTGCCAAGCCAATTAAAAAAAAAAAAAAAAAGAGTCAATACTGGCAAGGCATCAGCACCACCCTATTTTACATGTGTGATTGGTCATGAAAAAAAAAATTTAAGTAAAAAAGTTTTAAAAAAAGAAAAAGAAAAAAAGTGCTGGGTATTAACTCGAGTGATGGTTGATTTGCAGGACCAAAGGTCCGGCAGTTGTTGGTTGGGACAGGTGGTTCCATGGCGCCCATGGCTCTCGTGGTCGCAAACGGTGGATCTAAGCCCAAGCCCCCCCTTTTAATTCTATTCAATTCAAACCCCGAGGGGGAGGAACTGACTGAAACAAGCTACATGTGTGTGAGAGTGGCTGTTGAGAACAATGTGTACCGGAGTGCTTAGTTGCCGATAACACTTTCGTAAAAATAACTAACCAATATGTGCCTCAACATGTTATTTGGGATTGTGTTTGTTTGTTTTTTTTGTAGAGTATTATTGAAAGAATAATACTATATGCATCAATTAAGATATCAATTAGTATACTAATGGATGATATGACATAATTTAATAAGTTTTTGGTATTTATAATTTGTATAATGAGTGAGATCAATAATAATGCCATAACATACGTTGGTACACTAATTGATACATATAACACTGTCGTTATTGAAACTATAACTCACAATAAATATATACTAACTACACCTACTCACATCATGTCTTGCTTACTGATAACCCTCACCTACCTATCAATGAAATATAAAATTTTGGGATTTTTTTTCTTAATGCCCCTCTTTAGAAAAAGTTATTTTCTTCATACAACAACAGGACCACTCATTTTTGTACACTAACCCCTCGTCTTAGTTCTCATATCAACACTATCATCCTTATTCCTCGTACAAGGTTTCGTAAGTATTTGTTAGAGTTTCTTTTGAGTTTAATTAGCTTAGAGTTATTTGAAAGTGTGAGGTATTATTTTACGGTTGAAATGTATACAATGTTCCAACTCTAATTCACAGAATAAATTAATGTTGTTCAACTGCATTTGGCCAAACATAACTAGTTTGTTTGATTATTTGGACATTCAACAGAATTCGACCAAACTAAGTTTTGTTCAGCTGCAATCTGTCGAACAAATCAAGTTTGTTAAGCCATGGTTTGCCGGACAAAACTCGAACCTAAAAACGGAAAAGGCTTAAAATCACAATTTTCCATCCAATGACAAACAACTATTTGACTAGAGTATGCTCTGATCACCCTCCTAAAGCAAAGTGCTACACAATTATAACTTTAAAAGAGGACTAAAATTTAATTATATTCAATTTGTGTGCACACGTGCATTTTCAGGAGAGACTTGCAAGAGGTATCCAAACTCAATGGGGGTCTCAACAATTCAATGATTTAGGAATAAATAAGAATTCACACACCTCGCGTGAATTATTGAAGCCAGAGATGGAGATGAACGGATTGCAGATAGAGAGGGTTGAGGCTTGGCTTCCTCAATCTCATACTGGTACTGGCAGGAACTCCCCAGTTTCCTACCAAGCCAGCATGAGGGTTTTCAAATGCAAGGATCCTGCAGCACATAGTTATAATTCACAAACTGCAACCAATTGGCCATATATGCCAAGTCACATCATCAGTTAGTCTTACATGGAAGGTGCAGAAGAGAAAATATCATCTGAAGCACATAGCATCCACTTGGGATCATAACAAAATGTTTAAAGAACAACCGACCGGAAAATGCATTTGATCAAGCTACAATTTTGAATTGTTAAACAAGTAAATGATATTAATACTTTTTCATGCTTGAAAAAGAAGAATTTCGCAAATCTAAAGAACAGTTTTATGCATAACAAGCATTACTAGTACATTCGATGATCACTATGTAATCGGCAAGACATGTACATTAAGCGACCGGCTAAGCAATCGACTATTTTGATATAACTTTACCAATACCCAAAACTGTCTCACTGACCGGAACCCAAAACTTATGTGTTTGAAGCCGAGAGCTCGCCAAAAAAAAAAGAAAAAAAATACATAGTTTTCCTTTCCAAGATGTGGGCGATGTTACAAAATGACGCAATGCACCAACACTTCATACAAATGATGCCTGCATTCACAAAATATACCAGATTGCTGGAAGGGAGCAACCCACAAAACCCAATGTTAGCGTTACTGGTTCTGCTCATTTATGAGGAAGCAAAAATAACTAGAAAGCAAATAAGGGTAACAGGAAAATGTAAATACAAAAGCAACACACTTTCCCAGTTCAAGAAAAATCATTTCTCAATTTCACAATGTATATGGAACATACAGATCACTTTAATGCAGTCAAATCTCCAGGCAGCAAGAACTCAACTTAAAGAATTGATTTATTAAGAACCTCTGTCCAGCCGCCTTCTGTTTTTTGTTCTCTCTTCTTGTTGGTTTCTCACCAACCGGAGCTTTGAGCTTGTCTTAGCTCTGAGCTCCTCTTTATTGATGTATCCCATCTTTTTTTTTGCTTCATCAATAAAGATTTATTTTGCCGATCAAAAAAAAAAAAAAAAACAGTTGCTCAGTTTTCCATTTTTTAGCTTTTCATTATTCCAGCTCGAGCTACTCGGCTAACTCTAGAGTACAAGTTAGCTTGAATAGATTACAAAAGTAACAAACTAGGTCACTAAGAGATGATATTAATGACCACATTAAAAGCAATATATATCAAATAACCAATCAAATAAATTGACATGACTTTTTTGGGCCTTAATTGAAAGACCAAATGAACACGTTGCTTTTTTGGTTTAAGTATAGGCTAATGTGCATGAGAATTCTCATAGCTACGTCAATCGGTCACCTTTCCTTTTCTCATCTAAAATTCCACGTTTATTCCACTGACAATGTCTAGCAAGTGTAAGATAACGCAAGAGGGAAATCAATGATGTGCGAAACCCCCCCCCCCCCCCCCCCCAAAAAAAAAAAAAGGCTCTTCGTCAGAAATTTACAATTTTTGTTGTCAAAATTTGTGGTAAAAGTTAGGTGCACTCTAAAGTGGAAGTTGTACTTTTTGTGGTGAGCAAAAAGTTATATTTTTTGTGGTGAGAAAAGTAATGTCATTTTATAGTTTGTTGCAAAATTTTGTGGTGGTTATGAAGAGCACACCATATACACCCTTTTAGCGGTGCACATAGTAGCATCTCCCCAATACAAGTTCTCATATTTACATACTTCTCATTATTTGACTAAATTTGCTGGGTCAGCATACCATCAGCATGAATAATTCAAGCAAGCATTTTTTGTACCAAATAAAAGTATACCTAATTATGCAAGAATGCCAGACTTTTTTTTTGTCTCAAGTGTGTGTATCTGTAGCTATTTTCGTTGTCTAGCCATCATACCACAGTATGGTTTGTGTCCAATACAAACCAAACCAAACAACCCCTACCTAGTACCTAAATACTCGCAAGGAATTTCCTCTGCAAACAGCCACCACATATAAAGTTGTTTGCCTCACCCAACCAGAAAATGAAAGCCACTAGCTCCAGTGTATAAGAAACAACTCCACCCATTGTCCTAACTGTACCACAGGTCTCTGTGAAAGTGTATGTTTATGATCACACTTTGCATGGCTTCAAACGTTGTGCATTATCCACCCAAAAGAAAGTATAACATGTGATATCAACACTACTTCAGTTTCACAGGTAGGATTGGAATCAGAATTCCTTAGTCAAAAATCATTGTGCTTTCTGAAAGAATAGCTCTTCAAATAGCCACCAAATAATTCAAGTCCTGGTGTTCATGACAAACATCCTTTCTTCCAAGCATTATCAGTTATGAAACAGGTTTCTTAAAAAGTTTTAGCCATTTTCGACATAATTATGAGACAATATGAAAAAGCACCAGCATGCAGCCTTCATCATTGTAATTGGGGCACTAAATTCGGGCACCAACTAGGATTCCAGGTCTCTCTGAATGTGTGTTATATTTACATAAACATGCCCAACATAGACAACAAACAATTAATAAATCTGAAGACAACAGAAATGGAAAGAATTTGGAAAATTTAATAACATCTCACCTCCAAAAAATACGTTGAAGCTTCAGTCCTGTCCCTTCCCAGTAGAAATATCATAAAAGCATTGATCATTAAGATGTCATGCATCCTAAATAACCTGAGATGAAATATTTGAAGTCAAAAGTGTTCCACGAAACCCTTCTTCTGCCTGTTGCACCTCCATCTTTTGGTCAGAAAGTTCATCTGTGGAAATTTAACATTAGGCCGCTTACAAATTATCAATAGGCATAATGGCATAAATGGTTGGTTCAAACAAAAGGAAGTAGGAAACAAGGTTTTAAAAAGCGGCCGCAACCGTTACGCAACGCCGTTACGTAATGGTTGTGGTAGTTACCGCCACTCGTTACGGCCGCTTTTGCAGTGTGATTGAGATTCACAGGTGTATTGGCCGTAGCGGCTGCTATAGCGGTCATAACGGTGCCGTAACGGCCGTAATGGCCTGTTATGCACCGTTACGTAACGGTTCCGAATTGCTTCTTTCAAAAAAAAAAAAAGGTTGAAAATGGGGGGAAGAGAGATAGAGAGAGAAGAGGAAAGATGGAGGAACAAGAGATAGAGAGAGAAAATAGGAAAGATGAACAACAGGTTATTGATTTATTGAAACTGTAAGACTTGTGCTATTCTATTCAGCTATTATCACTCAACCATTTTGTTTGTGTGTGTCTATTTATATATTGTTTGAAAATAATAATAATAATAATAAGTGTAGTCATTATCTATTTGGCTTGATTAATATATATATATAGACTTTTATTTATTCTCTTACTTTTGTCATTGTTTATCTTATATATAATAGTAAGTGATTATTTTTTGTAAAATATAAAGTCATTAATTATTAAAATAAAATATAAAAAACTCAATTTATAGTGATTTAAAAATATGAAATATATTGGAACAAACTTAAAAATTTATAAAAATTGATCAATATTTATTTTAAAACCCAATAAATATGATCATGGAAAAAAAATGTGCGTATCGGTAAGTTTTTTTCAAATTGTGTGAAAAATAAAAAAATTCACGGTTTCGGTTACCGTAACCGTTACGCTACGGCCTTTACATCCCGCAATCGCAACCGCGCTGTTGGGAAAATGGTTTTTTGGTGACTTTAATTTAATATTAAAGTGTGGTAATTTTAATTAAATATTAAAGTGGGTCCCAGTCATTTATTGTGTTGGGTCCAAGTGAGCCAAAAACCATTGGGTTTTGAATAAGAAATTGCCAAGAAATTGCTTTATGATGTTAGATTCATGAATAGGATTTTAAAGAGTATTTAAATCCTTTTTCTTGGCTAAAGGGTGTGAATCCTTTGGGCATCCAAACTTTCATATTTTTGGAAAGGGGCTATGGATGCTTGGTGTTTCAATGACCAGCCTTAAAGGCTGGAGGCTCTTCTTCTCTCCCCTTTACATGTATAAATTGAGACCCTCCTATCAAGTTTCAATATAGAAAATTTTTGCTTCCATTTTACAAGTCAGTTTGCCAGAAAGTTCTTACATTGAGAGAGTGCTGCCACTGTTTTGTTCGCTAAGCTAGATAGAGAGTGCTTCTGCCGTAGCTGGTTTTGACCGTCGTATCCTGGGAGACAGACGCCGGGATTCCTCAAGCACTCGACCCGTGAGGCGGCGAAATCTGTTTTAAGGAAACTGCTTCTGTGTAGGCTTTGGTTTCGTCTCTTTACCCTTTTATTGTTTTGTGTATTTCTGTTGAAATTTCATTGTAATTATCAGCATATGTTCTTGGTATATAATTTGATTTTTTCATAAATCTATTTATTTAATTTCACAATTTGAACAACAAGCTTAAAACAGATTTTTATATATTTTCTATGAAATTGATCGAATAGATTTACATAGACAATTAGGTTAGCTTTGTATAATGTTACTAGAAATTGTTGCGGAATTGCTCACTATTTTAATGATTGTAAATTATGCTATGGTACTCTCTAATTGCTTAGTTTAGTTAGAATTCTCTATCATAATTTGCATGAATTTTAAGGTTATAAAAAATAATTTATAGATGTTGCAATTTTGACATGCTAATTCTATTCTAGTTTTAATTTGTTACATGGTTATTATTTTCTAGTTTTATGAATTGTGTACATAATTAATGTGAATTATTTAATTGGGTGCATTAATCTAAATTATCTAATTGGGTGCATTAATGTGAATTATTTAATTAGGTGCATTAATCTAAATTATCTAATTGGGAGCATTAATCTGAATTATTTAATTGGGTGCATTAACTTTGAATTTAACTTATTTATTTGGAGTTAATAGTTTAAATGTTTATTATAAATTAATTTCATTCATAATCCATGAGTATAGAACTTTATTTTAAAGTTTTAATTTAATTAGCATTTTAATGCATTGATTACTTATATAATTAAAAGTTGGCTAGATGGTTTCATTTAATTTATTAAATTTTTTAGATTATTTGTTTGTATTTTGTTGTGGTTTGCTACTAACTTTCTTTGTAGGGATACCAATGCGAAAAACAAATATAAACCCAAATGAATAGTATTTGGGATGTAAAAAACAAAAATGTTTGGACTACTAACTTTTGTGTTGAATTGGAATACCTAAGCGTGGAAAGGCTTTTGGACTAAATAGAATTCTTATGGATTGGCTATTTTATCAAAATGTTTGAAGCATGTTTGCTTGAGATGTAATTGATTTGTTTACCAATTTGTCGTAGCAAGTTTTATTTGCTTATTTTGTTGTAGTAATTGTTTTACATTGCTTGTAAAAGTTTTGGACCCTGGTTTGCTTTAACCTAGTTCATTCCTAAGAAAATTTAATTCTTAATTTGTTTATCACAGACTAGGAGTCAACATGCTCTTAAAAGTTTTATCAAAAGGTTAACTGAGTTTTAAGTGGGACCGATGTGACCCCTCCAATCTTCCTGGAAACTTTCTTGACCATATTCGATTCTAGGTTTTGTGGTGAGACTAATTTTTGAATTAATTTTTCTTCTAAGGGATTTTCTAAGGGTTAAGTTTAATTTCTGGAAACACAGAAGTGATATTCTGGTGTAATTTTCAGAAATGGAAACTATCACTGATGTTGCTGTTACTGCTAATGTTGGTGGGGATTTGAACCCCGAGGCAACTGGATTACCAACCCTTACTGCTGTGACCTTTGTGGTCAACCCTGGTGTTACTCCGGCTGTTCCAGGAGGACCGCTTAGTCACCATGAACGCCCAGAAAAATTTGCTGGGGAAAACTTTAAGAGATGGCAGCAAAAGATGCTGTTTTACTTGACCACGCTAAACCTGGCCAAGGTTCTGAGCGAGGATCCTCCAGCCGTGGCAGAGAATGAGCCTGACAGGCAGAAAGTCATGGCGCTTGACACATGGAAGCAGACAGACTATCTTTGCCGGAACTATGTGTTCAACAGCTTGGTAGACTCACTCTATAGTGTGTTTTGTTCCAAGAGCTCAGCAAAAGAATTATGGGAATCTCTGGACAAAAAGTACAGGACTGAGGATGCCGGGGCAAAGAAATTTGTGATTGGCCGTTTCCTTGATTTTAAAATGGTAGATTCTAAAACTGTGATAAACCAAGTCCAGGAGTTCCAAGTGATCTTGCATGATATTCATGCTGAGGGGATGCCTTTGAACGAGTCATTCCAAGTTGCTGTGATCATTGAGAAACTTCCCAATGATTGGAAGAATTTCAAGAATTACTTGAAGCACAAGTGCAAGGAAATGTCTGTTGAAGAGCTGGTTGTCCGACTCCGAATTGAAGAGGATAATAGAAAGAAAGGAGGGAGCACCTCCTTAGTAAAGGCCATTGTCATTGAGCATGTCAAATCTTCTGGGATGAGGAAGAAGCCCCCCGTGAACAAGGGCTCTAAGTTGGGGCCAAGGGGTGGTGTTGCAAAGAAGCTGGCATACAAGCCGCGGGAACCTGGTTATCGGTTCTTTGGGAAGTGCTACAACTGTGGTAGCGAGAGGTTTTTAGCTTTACTAGGGCTACACGCCACATCTGCTCTGAGAAGGAGCTGTTTACAACTTTCGAACCGGTTACAAACAGTGAGAAGTTGTTTATGAGAAATTCAACTACCTCATTTGTTGAGGGAAAGGTGGTCCTGAAGTTAACCTCAGGAAAAGAGCTAACTTGAACGATGTCCTGTATGTTTTGGACATTTGTTAAAATCTTGTCTCAAGGTCTCTTCTCAACAAACATGTTTTTCGCATGGTTTTTTGAGTTCGACAAGGTCGTTTTGACAAAACACAAGTGTGAAACTTGTGTTGAAGAAGATGGACAATACGCCGTATGAGTTATGGAAAGGCGTTAAGCCTTCGTATAAATTCTTACGAATGTGGGGGTGTCTTGCAATAGTGGCGATTCCTACACCCAAACGGGTTAGGATAGGCCCGAAATCCGTGGATTGTATATTCATTGGTTATGCATATAATAGTAGTGCATATCGGTTTCTTGTACATAAGTCTGAAACTTCAGACATTCACAGGAATACCATCATGGAGCCAAGGAATGCATGTTTCTTTGAAGACATTTTCCTTACCGAACCTAAGAAGGGGTTCCGAGGTTTTGGAGCAATTTGGTAAGCTTGCTAGTGATGTTGATCATTTTGATGATCAAGTTGCGAATCAAGGTGTTGATCAGCCTTGAAGGAGCAACAGGGCTAGGATGTCTAAGTCTTTTGATCCAGACTTCTTGACTTATATGGTTGAGAACGAACCTCAAACTTTCCATGAAACTGTGACTTCTCCTAAGAGTCCTTTATGGAAAGAAGCGATCAAAAGTGAGATTGACTCCATCTTACAGAACCACACCTGGCAGTTGGTAGATTTACCTCCAGGTTGCAAGCCTTTAGGCTGCAAATGGATTTTTAAAAGAAAGATGAAGGCCGATGGGTCTTTTGACAAGTATAAGGCGAGGCTCATTATTAAAGGGTATAGGCAACGAGAAGGCCTGGATTACTTTGATACGTACTCACCTGTAATTAGGATAACATTCATTCGCATGGTGATTGCGTTAGCAGCTTTGCGCAATTTGGAAATACACCAGATGGATGTAAAGACAGCTTTCTTAAATGGGGATTTGAATGAAGAAATCTACATGGAGCAACCTGAAGGGTTTTCAACTCCAGGGCAAAGCAAGAAAGTTTGTAAACTTGTCAAATCATTGTATGGTTTGAAGCAAACGCCTAAACAATGGCATGAGAAGTTTGACAATGTAATGTTGTCAAGTGGGTTTAGAATCAACGAATGTGACAAGTGTGTTTATGTCAAAGACACTGACAGAGGTTATGTCATTTTGTGTCTATATGTTGATGATATGCTCATTATAGGTAGTAACGATGAAATGATCAAAACTACCAAGAAATTGTTAAACTCTAAGTTTGACATGAAGGATATGGGCATTGCAGATGTTATTATGGGAATTAAGATTACCAGAATCTTTGGTGGAATTGTACTATCTCAGTCTCATTATGTTGATAAGATACTTAAGAAGTTTAGTGGATCAGATACGAGTGTGTCATCGACACCTGTAGACTTAAGTCTACATTTTACCAAGAATAATAATGAAAGTGTCTCATAGTTAGAATATTCTCTGGTAATTGGAAGTTTAATGTATCTGATGAGTTGTACTAGGCCGGATATAGCTTACTCGGTTAGCAGGCTTAGTAGATACACAAGTAATCCCGATGCTTCTCATTGGAAGGGCATTGTGCAGGTGTTAAGGTATTTACGTTACACTCGGGATTTTGGGCTGCATTATACTCGATATCCAGCGGTGCTTGAAGGATATAGTGACGCGAATTGGATATCAGATATAAAGGACTCAAAGTCCACTAGTGGATATGTGTTCACTCTTGGTGAGGCAGCCGTGTCTTGGAAATCTTCCAAGCAAACGTGTATATCTAGATCAATGATGGAATCAAAGTTTATTACTTTGGATAAAGCAACGGAAGAAGCAGAATGGCTTCGCCATTTCATTGAAGATATTCCACATTGGTCTAAACCTGTGCTAGCTATTTGTATTCATTGTGATTGTCAATCTGCAATTGGTAGGGCACATAGTAATATGTATAATGGAAAGTCTTGACATATCCGTCGTAGACATAATTCCATACGACAACTACTTTCGAATGGAGTTGTCTCTTTAGACTATGTAAAGTCTAAGGACAACATTGCGGATCCGCTAACCAAAGGGTTAAGTCGAGTGTTAGTCGAAACGTCGTCAAAAGGAATGGGGTTAAGACCTTTGGAAGTTACCAGAATGGAAACCCAACCTAGTTGACTGGAGATCCCAAGATCTAGGTTCAATGGGACAACCTAATTGCGTGTAACGTTGATATGTCACTGAGGAGGTTAAACCTCCAGCCATTCCTTCTATCAGTGATACTTGCAAGTGTAGAGGATAAGCTGAGCTTTTAATGACTCTTATGTGTTAAGCTGTTGAGCTAAGTATTGCAGGATATTTTAGTAGAGTCACCTATGTGAGTTTGAAGTGGGGCCGCTTCTAGAAGAATTGGGTAAACCAAGATTCTTTGAAACCACTCGCTGAACCAGGCTAGTGTCCAGGGCCACATAGGGCACACCAGTGAGAACATAATGGTGGTAGGAGTAATTCCCGTGTGAGATCTATTGTTTTAGTTTACTTAAACGGCAGAGCAGTTCAAGATGTCTTATTCACTGATCAGCCAGTAAACTCGATAAGTTTTCACTAGGAGAGGTTCAAAGCCAAAAGCTACCTTCTCTAATGTCCGGGTTAGTTCGTTGTACTCTCTCTTCGAGTCATTATTGTTGAACGATGTCCGTTTGTTGAGTCTTTCGGTCAATTTTTATTCATGTGGGGGATTGTTGGAAAAAATATTTTTTGGTGACTTTAATTAAATATTAAAGTGGGTCCCAGCCATTTATTGTGTTGGGTCCAAGTGAGCCAAAAATCATTGGGTTTTGAATAAGAAATTGCCAAGAAATTGCTTCATGATGTTAGATTCATGAATAGGATTTTAAAGAGTATTTAAATCATTTTTCTTGGCTAAAGGGTGTGAATCCTTTGGGCATCCAAACTTTTATATTTTTGGAAAGGAGCTATGAATGCTTGGTGTTTTAATGACCAGCCTTAAAGGCTGGAGGCTCTTCTTCTCTCCCCTTTACATGTATAAATTGAGACCCTCCTATCAAGTTTCAATATAGAAAATTTTTGCTTCCATTTTACAAGTCAGTTTGCCAGAAAGTTCCTACATTGAGAGAGTACTGCCACTGTTTTGTTCGCTAAACTAGATAGAGAGTGCTTCTGCCGTAACTGGTTTTGACCGTCGTATCCTGAGAGACAGACGCCGGGATTCCTCAAGCACTCGACTCGTGAGGCGGCAAAATCTGTTTTAAGGAAACTGCTTCCGTGTAGGCTTTGGTTTCGTCTCTTTACCCTTTTATTGTTTTGTGTATTTCTGTTGAAATTTCATTGTAATTATCAGCATATGTTCTTGGTATATAATTTGATTTTTTCATAAATCTATTTATTTAATTTTACAATTTGAACAACAAGCGCCACCGCCACCGTTACAGCGACTGTAACCGCTTTTCAGAACCTTGGTAGAAAATATATTTCTAAAATTCAATCTTGCATTATATGCTTGAAATTAGCAGACAAACTTTCTCAGTCCCGCAAAGACAATATTTCAAAGTGAAACCACAGAGCTGGTGTTTGTTTGTGCCTATAGGGGGATGAATAGGCCAAACTTAAAAATAACAAATTTTAAATTACCAATAATTATTTTAGTTCAAGTTCAATTTCAAAATTCAATAATTATTTACCAATTTTTTTAATGTTATTATAAGGTCAAGTTTGGCAACTTGTAAAAAAGTTAAAAACTTAAAAAATTACTTAAAAAGTTAAAAAGTTATCACTATTCATCAAAAGTCAAAAATTACAACTGTACAACTCCAAATTCTAATTTTTCCCTACACACTAATTTATTTAATTTTTTAATACACATTTTTTCATAAAAAGTCAAAAAATTAACCTAAACATCCATATTTTTTTCTCAATTTTTTAGTCTTAAAAAAAAATACACTTATTTAAGACACCCCAAACAATTCCTAAATATAATGCACATGTATTATCTCCTCCACCAATCCAACACTTATAGTGTCATGTGATGATGATATGTATAATGTATGGCATAAGCGAAAGTAGACCCCCACACTCCCACATTTGACGGAGTCACTCATTACACGTCCGGAGCATTTAAGGACTACTTGTAATTTAAAAAACAAAAATAATAAAATAAAATAAAAACTAAGACCAAAGAGTTTACTTGGCGTGGCTACGTAAGAAAATGTAACACCACTCGCACCTAACTAATTTGTACGTTATAAATAAAAACAATTTATTTAATTAATGGGCTAGCGAGGTAAACATGAAAGCAAAAGAGTGAAATGATAATATTCATTTATTTGTTGACCTTATTTTTACTTGGAAAATGAGTGGGAGCACTAATTAGTGCTCCCACTAATTAGGTGGCAGTGGGTCTCACCAGTAATGATGTGATGTTTTGATCTTGGAGTTGTATTTTTTTTTTTTTTTACTTTTTTAATGCATTAGTGCTATTAGTGGTGGTGTTTTTAGTGGGATGAATCATTGTTGTTTTTACTTTCATAACTTAGGTCAAGTTTGACATTTTTAAAAAAATTTAAAAAATCAAAAAGTAAAAAAGACATTACTATTCACAAATAAAAAATATTAAAAAATATATTATATATATCTATACTTCAAATGCACTAGCAACGTAACAGTCCAAAACCAGGAAAAGATCCACTTTTTTTTGTAGCCAAAAAAAAATTTCATAGGTAAAGTTTATTAGTTTGATGGTAATATTGGGCACTTGGGGGCCCAGTAAGGGTTCCGTTTTGATAATCCGAACCGTTCAATATGTAGAACTCGTCGAGTAATATATGCCTGTAAAAAATCACGTTGATCGGATATCGTTAACTATATGATAAAATCAGTTTCGTATAAACAAAACCGATGGTGTGATAGTTAACTGTTGAAAAAAAAATAATCTGATCATATAGCTATCGATATCCGATCAACGTGCTTTTTTTATAAGCATATAATAATCGACGAGTTGTACATATTGAACGGTTCAGATTATTAAAATGTGACACATGGTAGCCCACACGGATCCACCATCACTATCCAAAAGTTATTTGCCCAAAGGAGTTGATTATTTTTCTTACTAGACAGGCTAAGCAGCCTCAGGCAGCCGTACCATCAATCTTAAATCTTCCCCTACACACTTTATTTATACAATTTTTTATTACACATTTTCTCATAAAAAGACAAAAAGTTAACCCAAACATCCATCTTTTTTCCCTCAACTTTTTAGTTCAAAAAGACAAAAAGTACACTTATTTAAGACACCCCAAACAACCCCTTAATTCGGTTTCTCTTATTTTTCGTTTTCATGCCATAAGTTTCCCTTTATATATATATAGTTTGTAGCCTCCCTTCCAATAATATCAAATCTCTTATTCAACATTATCTGTGATAGTAAACATAATTAAGAAAACAAAGCTATAATGTCGTATTGAGAATATAAATTATCTTATTTGCAAAGCATGATATGTTTTAATTACTTAATTGCATTAATTGTTATGACATTGCGAAATAAGATAATTGATATTACTTGATACGAACATATATAAAGAGAGACTTATAACCAGGGACGGAACCAGACTTTTGTCTTCCGAGAGGCCAAAACTTGAATAAAAATGTGAGTAATGTTCAAAATTTAAAATTTATCCACAATTATATGACAATGAATAGGGCATTATATGGTTGAATTTGTAACCAAAAAAAATATATATATATATGTAATTTGCAATCAAGAGATAAGTCCAAAAGAAAAAAGAAAAAAAAAACTTAAAATTAAAAGAAGAGAGAAACTAAAAAAAATATAAGAATAAAAAAAATTACAAAAGACAAAAGAAAGAGAAGAGCACATGAATTGTTTTAAAATAAAAATAAAAAAACGGAATAAAGAAAAGTTGGGGGCCAATATACATCACGTAGGAAATAGCAGTAAAAAAAAGAAAAAGAAATACACAGGTAGTCAAGCCAAAAGTAGGGAGATCACGGCTCCTTACAGTTTCCACATAAGTCTGTCACTACTTTTAACAAGAAAAGATATTGAAGAGAAACTAAACTAGGTTATGGAAGTAAAAATAAAGGTAACAAATATTGTTTATAGGTAGAATCTTAACAAGGAAATTTATAGTAATTTTTTGTTTATAAGTAGTAAAAGTTGAGCATCACTAATCCAGTAATTGAATTTTAATTCTATCAAATATTGTCTAGATTTTATTGCCATCATGGTTACATACCAGTTTATTTCCGGAATTAATTTAAATTTTGGATTTTATTTTACCAAAAAATAAAATAAAATTCAAATGTTTTTGACCCAAAAAGATAGGTATTGGGCCGGACAAGCCCAACCCAACCTCACACCACGCACCCGCGCCCAAGCCCAGGCCCAGTCTAGCTCGCCCGGACGGCGGTTGCGGCGCGCGTGTGGTGATTTTTGGGTCCAATGGGTCTATCCCATTTTGCCCATAACTTCCCTCTCTAAAACACTTGGGTACCCCTTGGGGCACACCCCAAGTTTCAATCCCATGCCTTATAAACCCATTCAAAACTTCCCACCAAATCAATGTGAGACAAGCCTTATTCAAACCTTTAAGGATTTTTCACCAAAACTCCATTTCCATGGAGCATACTTTGGCTTCAATTTCCCATTCACTCGGTAATGGTTTTGAGTAACCAAATATACCACGTGAATCACAACGCGGCATAGAACGCGTTACCACTTTGACCTACGAAAATCGACGCTCGGGGCCCACCTAAAAAATAAACCAAACTTGGAAATTTTTTTTGGTTTTACCCAGAATTTTTCAACCATTTCCAACAATCCCCCACATGAATGGAATTTGATGACAACGGAAATGCAACAATATGCAGACTTTATCGAAAGAGTATAAGTCGAAAATATCTTGCATCAGGATAGGTAGCTTTCGGCTTTGAACCTTCCCTAGTGACAACCTATCGGACTTACTGGCTAACCAATGGATGCGATGCCTTGAATTGTTCAGCCGTTTGTGTAAGCCAAGACAATAGATTTCACACAAAATATCTTCTAACACATCATGGTTCTCACTGTTGTGTTCATTTTTGGCCTTGAACACTCCTGGTTTTCATGAATGTTTCTAGAGAATTTAGCCTCTTCATTCTCATAGAACCGGCCCCAGTTCGACACTCATATAGGTGATTCTTATTGTAAGTATCTCTTTATACTTGCCTTGATTTTTATACCTAAATCAAGATATAGGTAATCATTAAAAGCAAAGCTTATCCTTATACCCCTACAGACAACATATGTTGCAGATATCACTCTCACCATAGGAATGGATAAGGAATTTTAATCCCTTGGTGATTTCTGGCGAGCCATACATAACTTAGTTGTCCCTTTGAACTTAGTTCTTGGGATCTCCAGTCATATAAGTAGGGTTACTATTATGACGACTCTTATGTAATAGGCTTTAATCCCATCCCCTTTGATGAAATATACACTAGCTCTTTTGTCAAACCTTTTGTTAACGGATCCGTAATATTCTCTTTAGATTTTATATAATCTATTGAGATTATTCCATTTGACAACAATTGCCTTACGGTATTATGTTGACGACGAATATGTCGTGACTTACCATTATACATGTGATTATGTGCCCTGCCTATTGCAGATTGACTATCACAATGAATACAAATAGCTGGCACAGGTTTCGGCCACATTGGAATGTCTTCTAAGAAGTGACGAAGCCATTCTGCTTTTTCTCTTGCTTTGTCTAAAGCAATAAACTCGGATTCCATCGTGGATCGTGCGATGCATGTTTGTTTCGTAGACTTCCAAGAAACAGCAGCGCCTCCCAGAGTAAAGACATATCCACTAGTGGATTTTGAATCTTTAGTATCCGATATCCAATTTGCATCACAATAACCTTCAAGTACTGCTGGATATTGAGTAAAGTTCAAACTATGATCACGAGTGAATCTTAGATATCTAAGAACCCGAATGATCGCTTTCCAATGGTCTTCTCCGGGGTTACTAGTGTACCTACTCAATTTACTGATAGCATAAGCTATATCAGGACGAGTACAAATCATTAGGTACATTAGGCTTCCAATGATTTTGGAGTATTTTAACTGAAACACTGCATCACCTTTATTTTTCGATAAATAAAGATTGACGTCTACAGGTGTCCTAGCTAAATTCATATTATCCTTGATAAATTTACCAAGAATTTTCTTAATATAATGTGTTTGAGATAATGCATATCCGTCAGATGTTTTAGTAATTTTCATTCCTAATATAACATCTGCGACCCGCATATCTTTCATATCAAATCTTTTATTAATTATTTGCTTAGTTGATTTGATCGTGTTTTGACTACTTCCAATAATAAGCATGTCACCCACAAAAAGACAAACTATGACATATCCTTGGTCAGTGTTTTTAACATAGACGCATTTGTCACATTCATTTATCTTAAACCCATTAGTAAGCATTGCATGATCAAATTTCTCATGCCATTGTTTAGGTGCTTATTTTAATCTATAAAGAGACTTTACAAGCCGACAAACTTTCTTTTCTTGCCCGACACTACAAACCCTTCGGGTTACTCCATATAGATCTCTTCATTTAGATCACCGTTTAAGAAAGCTGTCTTAACATCCATGTGATGTATTTCTAAATTAAACAACGCTGTTATAGAAATAAGCATGCGAATGGATGTTATTCTTATCACAGGGAAATATGTGTCAAAATAGTCCAGACCTTCCTTTTGTTTGTAACCTTTTACTATAAGTCTTACTTTATACTTGTCTATTGAACCATCTGCTTTCATTTTTCTCTTGAATATCCACTTATATCCAAGAGGTTTAGAACCTGGTGGAAGATCCACCAATTCCCAAGTATGATTTTGCATGATGGATTCAATTTCATTATTAACAGTCTCTTTCCACAAAGGAACTTCAGGACCTGTCATTGCTGCCTTAAAGCTTTGAGGTTTATTTTTTAACAGGTATGTCGGAAAATCTGGACCAAAGGATTTTGATGTTCTCGCTCTCTTACTTCGTCTTGGTTCATCATCAGTGAAATCATGTTGGTCGAGATCATTACTAGTCTATTGTATTTGATTATCATTAGTCTCTTGACTTTGTGTACAATCATAAGTTCTTTTCTGTGAACTAAATTCCTGTCCTTTCTTGTAAGGAAAGACATGTTCAAAAAACACAGCATTCCTTGACTCTATAATAGCGTTTACATTTATATCAGGTGTTTCTGATTTATAAGTCAGAAACCGATATGCATTACTATTCTGAGCATAACCAATAAACACACAATATATTGTTTTTGGTCTAATCTTAGTCTTTTTAGGAACAGGAACTCCAACTTTTGCCAAACACTCCCACACTTTTAAGTATTTGTAGGAAGGCGGTCGACCTTTCCACAATTCAAAAGGAGTGTTATTGGTTTTCTTGTGGGGTATTCTGTTAAGAACATAATTAACAGACAATATTACTTCCCCCCACAAGTTTTGTGGTAAGCCTAAACTTAGTAACATGACATTCATCATTTCTTTTAGGGTTCTATTCTCTCTTTCAGCAATACCATTTTGCTGAGGAGAATAGGGTGCTGTAGTTTGGTGAATAATGCCATGTTGTGCACAAAATTCATTTAATGGTGCATCAGATTCACCACCCCTATCACTTCTAGTATAAATCAAAATATAATATCCATAACTTGTTGTCTATGATGTGCTTGATTCATAAATTTCAAATCAAAAATCCAAAATAATTTATGACTACACAAATCAGAATTAATGTTTTGACAAAATCATATCCTCATAAAAATTTTGCCTAAAAATCAAACAATTCAAAAAACTCATTTGATTGTAAGAGATATAATCAAATATTTGTGACAAAAAAAAAATTACATTATCTCATCTAATGCAAGAGATACACCCCCATATTAATATAATGGTTTATGGTTTAACAAATTTTACTACGCAAGTAAAATAATAATTAACGACATCTCATGTCACAAATTCAAAACAAACTAATAATCAATATAAAAGATTTCTTAAATTTTCTTCCAAATAAAATGGAACGATATAACTACATACATCTTCATGTTTAAATTTCTCTGGTGTTTAAACACCCATTCAAAATTGATTGGAAAAACTCAAATTAATCCGCTTATGTACATAGTCAATATATCAATTTATCATTCCAAATCACATGCATTTTTTTTTTTAAAAGAAATAACTAGAGTTGATATCAATTCATGCATATCAAGCGCATCAACAAAAAATAATGAATTAACAAAATAAATTAATCATGCATGACCCCATGAGATAAAAAGATTCTCAACCCATAAATAAAATCCAACGCGTTTTATACTTTAAACTCCAAAAATGACAAAACATATCTTCATTTAATCAGTTTGATTTGTACATAAATAAACTAATTATATATACATTAAAATGTTCTTGTGAATATATATATATTTTCCGACTCATATGCATAAACTATTCATGACTGCGGATCCATACACAGGAATTAAAGAATGAATCAGTAAACCAATAAAGAAAATAAACTTGCCACAAAGATTTCTTCGTAATGAAAATGAAATTAGTTTGTAAAACTAATGTTTACCTCCAGAATCAAATACTTCCATGTATACTCACGATGAACTATGATAAAGTCAAAAGAACTAATAGTTTTTCACAAAGGGTTCAAAATTAAGTGGCCTTCCAAACAAAACCGTAAGTCACGTACAAAATTTACAGATTGTGACCGAGACACAAAGTTATATGATTGATTAACAAAATTAATTTTCTAATTACTAAAACCAGAAAATAAATTATAACATAAAATAATTTTATTTTCCTTGTTACTAAAACTAGTAAAATAAAATACCGAAATAATATCTGATTACAAAAATCAGAAAAACAAATCACAAATTAATTTTCTAGTTACTAAAACCAGAAAATAAATTATAATACAAAATAATTTTATTTTCCTTGTTACTAAAACTAGAAAAATAAAATACCAAAATAATTTTCTGTAACACCAAATAAAATTCTGCAATTGTTAATGACACCAGTATATTACTACTAGTTGTCAAAGAAAATAGACAGTATATTATTACTATCCATCAAATAGTTTATAAATACTATTTGTATTTTTCAACCAGAATATTACTTTGAAAACACAAAAAATTAAATACAATGAAGATACCAAAAAAT
The DNA here is from genome assembly GCA_036172215.1 of Camellia granthamiana. Lineage (NCBI taxonomy): Eukaryota > Viridiplantae > Streptophyta > Magnoliopsida > Ericales > Theaceae > Camellia > Camellia granthamiana. The sequence goes on along the minus strand of CM069916.1, from coordinate 2,031,650 downwards.
GAGAATCTGTCTTAAGATTGTTGGACAATCTTCACTGTATTTAAAAAGATTAATTCTGTTTCTGTACTTAACAACAAACAGAATACAAAAAAAAATAAAGAAAAGGAGAGAAAAATATTTGATTACAAAAATCAAACTAGAAATAGAATTAAATAAATAAAAACAGATTTTATTTTGTTACCAAAACAAAATTAAAATCTGATTTAAATAAATAATAATAAAACATAAAATAAATAAATAACCTACTTGATTAATATCTTGAATATTATTCTGATCAAGTCCAGTGTTTGACACTGTGTCCTGAAGGCAGATTCGTCCTCTCCACGGTACTTTCAGAATATGGACGTCTATCTCCCAGGATAAAATGATCAACTACAAACAATAGCAGCACTACAAATTATTTGCCTAACGAACACACTAATATACTCTTTCTCACAAAAAAATTAAATGCAGCAAAATAAAGAATAAATTTGCAGAGGTGAAGTACGAAATTTCTGAATCACTCTAACATCAAATGAGGGCTGTCCAATTTATAGATGGATTGGTGGCTGCTGATTTTGAATTAAACAAGTGCAAACCTGTTTTGAACAGGTATGATACCTGTTCAGTTTGAATAAACAGATACAAGTCTGTTGGGTTCAAAATTTGAACAGATAAAAACGGAAACGGCCCTATTTGGGTGTATAGGAAAAACCGGATCAGTTTATTTTCGAAATTAATTTAAAATAAAATTAAATTCACATGTTTTTGACCCAAAAAGATAGGTATTGGGCCGGACAAGCCCAACCCAACCTCACACCTGACCTCACACCCGCGCCCAAGCCCAGCCCACCCGACCGGACAGACGGAAGGCGCGCGCGTATGTGGTGATTTTTGGGTCTAATGGGTCTAGCCTATTTTGTCCATAACCTCCCTCTCTAAAACACTTGGGTACCCCTTGGGGCACACCCCAAGTTCCAATCCCATGCCTTATAAACCCATACAAAACTTCCCACCAAATCAATGTAGGACAAGCCTTATTCAAACCTTTAAGGATTTTTCACCAAAACTTCATTTCCATAGAGCATAATTTGGCTTCAATTTCCCATTCACTCGGTAATGGTTTTGAGCAACCAAATATACCACGTGAATCACAATGCGGCATAGAACGCGTTACCACTTTGACCCCCAAAAATCGACGCTCGGGGCCCACCTAAAATATAGACCAAACTTAAGAAAAAATTCTGGTTTTACCCAGAATTTTCCAACCATTTCCAACACATACGACATCAAAAAAATGAAGGGAAAAAAAAAACTATATATGATCACAATTAATTGAGCTAGCACAACATTTTGGTAGTTATAATAATGTTGGCCTGGGTTAGGCACAACTCATTTATAAGTTCATCATAATTGAGTATTTTATTCATCATTAATTCAACTTTATGTATACAAACCTTTTAATTTAATAGGACGTTTTTTGGTAAGTTGTGAATATATTCTTAAAAATGAAGTTGACGTTAACTTAAAAATGTTAATTAAAACCACACTTCTAAATACAGATCATAAAATGAGTATTTATTTTTAGAAGAAGAAACACAACCAAGTTCATAGGTGATATTCGTTGAAAGAACTTATTTTTATTTTTGTTTTTATTTTATCGGATTCCTACAAAAAAAGGGGAGGGGAGGGGAGGGGAGGGGGGTGAAAGGGGTCTTGATCACTCTAAATTTATTTTAATGTTTTAGTTATGTGTTGTTAGATTATAATTATCTAATTCGATAAAAATTTTATTTATTTGTAATTCATTTCCTATCAATCAACAAAATAAAAAATAGTATGAAATCATATCAAACAACTAAATGGTATGAAATCATATCAAACAACTCCGTTTCTGTCCGATCACCTGTGAGCACAACGACGGTGAGCTACCCAGCGGTGTGTGGCCGGAAAACCCCTCCGACGATCAAGTTAGCACACACCTTGGGATAGAGAGAGAGGAGAGAGAGTTGAGTGTAAGTGTATCTTGCAAAATGTTCGTCTGTCTCAGTATGGGGGGCGCAGACATGCTTATATACCCTCTGCGCCCTAAATCTACTCCCAGTGATCTCTCGACGCGTGGTAATGCTATCCCATCTGTCAGCACAAATCTTGCTGAACATCACCTAACCAAACTGCCTGCCCACTCTACTGGGAGCTCGACGGCCGGGCTGCACTATCTCGGCTGTCAACGGCCATGCTGTGCTTCATGCCCAAGTGCTCCAAGAACCGAGCTCCTTCCCAGCCGTGCTCGGCTGCATTCCGGCGAAGCAAAGCTTGAGATTAGTCATACCGGTCAACCAAAGGCCTTCTCACCGGGCTTCTGGCACAAGCTTCTCCGCCGAGCTAACAGTGCGTGCCTTTGGCCGAGCAACGCAAGTTGCACGGTTACCACCTGTGCAGGTCCAGATCCGAGCAGCCCCAACTCCGGGTAGATCCAAGGTTATCCCGGCCCAACTCACCCTTGGGCCTCCAACTTGCTCGGCCTTTACCTCGGCCCATTTCTAGCTCATAAATCTCTCTCTCAATTGCCCCCTTAATTCCGTCCGCGCAAGCGTGCTGGGATTATATATTCCGACCGAGATAATCTCTTCCTCGATTCACAATTTGCAAATGGCCAACCGGGCTAATTGCCGCCTCCGCTTCCCGGTCAACCCACTTATGACCGAATTCCTACGCCGCACCGGGCTAGCACCCACCCAAGTCTCAACCAACACCTACCGAATAATCAATGGCGTGCACGAGCTAAACAACCGGCTAGGCACAAACTTAGGTTTAGCCGAGATACTGCGGCAATACACCCTTGGGCACACTGGCGATGGCCTTGCCTATTACTTAAAGATTAGGCCGGGCAAAGAAAAAATAGTGAAAGGCACCCCAGACAAAGACTTGCACGATGACGACTTCTTCTGGGTGTCTGGCAACTATGAAACAGCCGACGTACCGGGCTAGCACATTAGTAAGAATTTCGGCGAGACATGTAAGCCGTGCTAACTTGCCCGGTCGCTTTGTTTCTCTTCACTAATCTGTACTTAACATTTTTCTGTTTTCCTTTGCAGCGATCCAAGCCTTACAAGCCAACTACCACTACCCTAACGAAGAAGCCATCCGCACCGTGCTCCGCTACCGCCACCGAGATTGCAACGAGCTGCTCGGCTACACTCCAACATACCGGTACTCAGCTCCACGCCGGAGTAAGGTCACAGACTTCCTCCGTGCTCCATCACCTCTACCAGACCCAACTCTACCGGACGTGCCGCTAATCCGGTTAACCGAAGAACAAGAGATGGCAAAACGAAGCTGTATCAAGAACCTCCTCACAGCAACTTCAACCAAGATACCGAGCATCATCACCCGCTCTTCAGCTGCCGGTCAATCCAGCGGCGCCGTGGTTGCCTTAGCATCTCCAGCAGCCGAGCAAGCCAGCCAAGAAACCCACCGAGCTGGCAAAAGGCCTCGCGCAGACCCATTTGCCGAGCTGGTTGCCGAGCTAACCACCGAGCAACCCACCGTCACTGTCGACCCAACACCACCATGGCGACCGCAACTAAAGCACTGAGGTAAAGACATCCCAGCAACCGCTTCCGTCAAGGGCGATAAAGAGCACCTGCTCGCTTTTGACCTTTCAAAAGCCCTTCTCCTGCCGAGCGACGTGGTTGGAAGCGACCACGTCCCTGACACCCGGTTGGTGAAGTCTGCAGTGAAATCCATGACCAGGGTAAGGGTCCCAAACTTCTATTCAAATTTTCACAAGTGTCTGCACGGTTTCCTCTCTGATGAATCTTTCTCCTTGCAGGCCATCCAGAAGCAACACTTGGTCATGGAACGAATCCATCGACTGCGGCAGAAGGTGAATGACACTGCCAGCCAAGTCCAAAGCCTTCAAACTGAGCTCGGCCGAGCAAAATCTTCACTTCAAATCGCTAATGCTGACAACAACAAGTTGCTCCGCCAGCTTGGCGACGCCGAGAAAAAGAGGGATAAGCTCCAGGTCGAGCTGGATGCACTCAAAAAGTCAAGGGAGAAGGAGTGTGAAGATGCCAACAACGCCGGCTTTAAGGAGGCCGAGGACAGCTACAAGAAGCAGGTCTTCGCCACCCAAGACATCTATTTCAAAGCGGGTTGGAAGTCTGCCTGCCAACAGCTCGATCAAGGTCCTGATACCGAGGTGTTTGCCTCTCCACCGGCTGCCTTCCTACCAACCTATCTCGTGCCATATGCCAATGACGTCTTCAGCACGTTGCAGGCTGAGGCCGAGGAAGGACTTGAAGAAGAGGCCGAGGCAGATGCTGAGGGAGAGGACCGCCAAGAGCAGGAGCAGCCCGGCCAAACTGAGACCGGTGTCCAAGACCAATCTCCAACGGTCAACTTGGAGGCAACCGAGGATGAATTCACCAACCTTTCCCCCTTAGCTTAGTTTTCCTTTTTTTTCTTTGTTTTTTGCTTTGCACATGTAACCGGGCTGTTTGCCCCACCTCTTGTACTTATTTTCCATCAATGAAAAAGTTCAATTTTCTTGAAGTGTTTGTACGGTATTCATGCCTCATAACTTCAGCCGAACAAAATACCTCGGCAAGACAAACCACATTAATTAACTCATATAATCGGAAAAAACATCTCGGTTTGAATCTCATAGTTGAATAAGTTGTCAACTCTTTCAACCGGAGTAAACATCTCAATTGAGAATACCTAAGTTGAACAAAACACCAACTCTTCCAACCGGAGTAAACATCTCGGTTGAGAATACCTATGTTGAACAAAACATCAACTCGTTCAACCGGAGTAAACATCTCGGTTTGATTCTGAGAGTTGAACAAAACATCAACACCTTCAACCGGAGTGAATCATCTCGGTTAGAATCTGTGAGTTGAACAAAACATCAACTCCTTCAACCGGAGTAAGTCATCTCGGTTGGAATCTGAGAGTTAAACAAAACATCAACTCCTTCAACCGGAGTAAGTCATCTCGGTTGGAATCTGAGAGTTGAACAAAACATCAACTCCTTCAACCGAAGTAAGTCATCTCGGTTGGGATCTGAGAGTTGAACCAAACATCAACTCCTTCAACCGGAGTAAGTCATCTCGGTTGGAATCTGAGAGTTGAACAAAACATCAACTCTTTCAACCGGAATAAATCATCTCGGTTGGGATCTGAGAGTTGAACAAAACATCAACTCCTTCAACCGGAGTAAGTCATCTCGGTTGGAATCTGAGAGTTGAACAAAACATCAACTCCTTCAATCAGAATAAATCATCTCGGTTGGAATCTCAAAGTTCAAAAGCAACAAACAAAATGCTAAGGCAAAGATGAGGCACTTCTATATATTGACAAAAAGAATATTACATTCTGAAGTGTAAGGCAAAAAATTCCTTTGCAGAGAGAAAGCAAAAGCTAGAAATAATATAGTTTGAGGTTGGCCGCATTCCATGGCCGGGGTATTCCTCTACCATCCAAGTCCTCCAAGTGGTATGCCCCCTTGCCCGCTAGACCGGTTATCTTGTAGGGTCCTTCCCAATTTGCCCCTAGCTTGCCTTCACCTGGCACCAGGGTATTGCCCATGACTTTTCTCAAGACCCAATCACCTACTTTGAACGGTCTGGGGTGCACCGTTTTGTTGTATTTCCTTGAAAGCTCTTGTTGATAGACGGCTATGTAGATGAGAGCCCTTTCCCGACGCTCTTCCACTAAATCCAGTTCCAGGGCAATGGCCTCGGCGTTCAGCTCGGGCTCAAAACTTTCGCTTCTGTGGGTGGGCATGCCAACTTCCAAAGGTATGACCGCCTCCATGCCATAAGCCAAAGCAAATGGAGTTTCCCCGGTAGACCGCCGCGGGGTTGTTTGGTATGCCCAAAGGATGCTGGGGAGTTCCTCAGCCCACTTTCCCTTTGCCTTCTCCAGCCGTTTCTTCAACCCATCAAGTATGGTCTTGTTTGACACCTCGACTTGACCGTTAGACTGTGGGTAAGCCAGAGTAGAATTGTAGAATTCAATCTTTAAATCTTCACAAAATCCTCTGAAGATGCGGCCGTCGAATTGGGTACCGTTATCAGAGATCAAAATTTTGGGGACGCCGAACCGTGTTACCACATTCTGCCAGACAAACCGCTTCACGTCTTTCTCCTTGATTGTTGCCAAAGGCTTAGCTTCAACCCATTTGGTGAAGTAGTCTGTGGCCGCGATGAAGAACTTCCGGTTGCCTGGTGCTGTTGGGAGCGGCCCCACTATATCTAGCCCCTACATCGCAAAGGGCTAAGGGCTGGTGAGGGGGAGAAGTTCCCTGGTCGGCTGGTGGATTTGGTGGGTAAACTTCTGGCACTTCTCACACTTGCGAACATACTTTTGTGCGTCGGCTTGCATGCACGGCCACCAGTAGCCTTGCGAAATAGCTCGGTAGGCCAAGGACCTACCCCCTATATGACTGCCACAGATGCCTTCGTGAATTTCGTACAGGAAGGCTTCCACACTGCTCGGGTGCACACACTTCAGGTAGGGACCGGTGAAAGACTTCTTGTATAAAGCGCCTGATGGAGAGAGCCAAAACCACTCTGACTTCAGTCGCACTTTATGTGCTTCCTTCTTGTCGGTTGGAAGGGTCCGTTCTTTGAGAAAGAGGATGATAGGGTCCATCCAAGAGGGACCTAGCTCGGTGCAGAGTACTTCTGTCTGCCCGGTTTCCTCAATGCTGGGCCTCAGAAGGAATTCTATCAAAAGAGGGTTGGGAAATGTACTGTCGATCATCGAAGCAAGGCCGGCCAACTCATCTGCTCGGCCGTTTTCTTCTCGGCGAATCTGTTGGACCCTGATCGCCTAAAATCGCTTGATGTGGTCCCTGACCAGAGCTTGGTACTTTGTCATTCTGTCATCCTTAGCTTCGTATACCCCAGAAACTTGGTTAACCACAAACTGGGAATCATTGTAAACCATCAACTCGAATGCTTGCATCTGAAGCGCACTCTTGAGCCCGGCCAAAAGCGCCTCGTACTCGGCCTCATTGTTGGATGCTGGGAAGCCAAGGGTGATTGAATGTTCGATAGTCAGCCCGTCTGGTGAAATCAAAACTATACCTAGCCCGGCACCGTGACAGTTCGAGGCTCCATCAACAGAAAGTTTCCACATCTCCCCCACAAAGAGCTTCCAACATTCTGAGGGGTCCTGAGAGGCTTGAAGCTTGATGGGATCACGGCTGCTCGGCTGTTCGGCTCCAAGATTTGTGCTGATTGGTTCCACTTCAGCCCCCCTTGGTGATTCGGCGCCGGACTCAGCAAGTTGATCTATAATGCCTAAGTCCGTAGGCGAATCACCAAGTTGCGGTATTATGCCGGCTGCAGGCTCTGTGCTGAGTGGTTCCATTTCTTCCCCCCTCGGTGATGCGGTACCGAACAGAGCAGTTTGGTCGGTGATACCCAACTCCGTCGTCGCATCGCCGGGTTGTAGAATCGTACTAACTGACGGTGCATCGGCGGGGCGTGCAAGTTCCGCGTCGCCAACACCGCCACGCTGTTGTACTTCAGTCAGGCTTGCATTCACCTCCTCGTTTGCCGCGGCAATATCGACCGGGCAGACAGGATGAGTCCCAGGTGAGAATTCAGCAACGAAATCGGCCAAGGTCTGGGCTTTTATAGCAGTGTGCGGTTGGAACTTCACATCAAATTGTCCCAATTCGACCGCCCACTTGAGAATTCGACCGGAAAAGTCCGCCCGTTCGAACAAAGCCTTAAGGGAAAACTCGGTCAGAACGATGATGGTATGGGCGGGGAAATAGTGCGCCAACTTCCTTGAAGCCATCATCAATGCCAACGCAAGCTTTTCCAGCGGCAAGTATCTCGACTCTGCCGGTAGCAAGGTTTTGCTGACGTAGAAGATAGGGAGGTGCTTGATTCCTTCTGTCCGGACAAGCACCGCACTCACTGCATGCTGTGAAACGGCCAGGTAAAGGTAGAGTTCCTCGCCGGGCTTCGGTGTTACCAACAGTGGCGCCGAAGATAGATACACTTTGAGCTCGGCCAAAGCCCGATCACACTCTTCATCCCACGAGAACTTTGATTTTAAAGCTTGAAAGAAAGGGCGGCAGTGATCTGATGACCGGCTTATAAATCGATTAAGCGCGGCGGCCATTCCGGCCAGATGCTGCACATCCTTAGCCGAACTAGGCTGTTTCAACTCTTGTACAGCTCTGATCTGTGTGGGGTCTGCTTCGATACCTCGGTTTGTGACTAGGAATCCCAAAAATTTTCCGGATCCCATGCCAAAGACACACTTAGACGCATTCAGGCGTAGCTTGTGCTTTTTGAGAATGGCGAACATCTAGGCTAAGTCGGACAAGTGGTCTGCTTGATGTCGGCTTTTAACCACCATATCATCAATGTAAACCTCCATTGTCCGGCCCAGCAAAGGAGCGAACATCTTGGTCACCATCCTCTGAAAAGTTGCCCCAGCGTTCTTCAAGCCAAAAGGCATGACTCGATAGCAGAAGAGTCCCCTTGGAGTCATGAAGGAGGTGATCTCTCGATCGGGGCCATGCATGGCAATCTGATGATAGCCGCGGTAGGCATCCAAGAAACTGAGCCTGTTATGTCCAGCCGTCAAATCCACAAGCTGGTAGGGCTGCAAACGAGCCGAGCCGAGCTTTGCTGGGCTCGAACTCGGCTCGTTAAGTTATCGAGCTCGTTTATTGAGCTCGAGCACGGCTCGATAAGGGATCGGGCTCGAGCTCGGCTCGGCTCGGCTCAATAAATTTTTTTTAATATTATTTATATTATTTAAATATAAATATTTAAATAAAAAAATATTATTTATATTATTTAATATATAAAAAATGCTTTTATATTATTATTTATATATTTTTAATATATAAATAATGTATTTATATATATTTATATATTATTTATTCGAAAAAATAGTCAACTAAATCTTGGTCCAACCATCGGTCCTACAATCAATCCAAAATTAAAAGGCCTTGATAATTCTTCAACTTCCCAAATTAGTAAACCTGTTTATTCAACACATACTCATTTCCCTGATTTTACACTCAGTTTAAGTGATCCAAATATTTTACATGCTTTAACATTAAATATTCAATTACATGGTTCATTTACTAATATGATGGCTAAAACACATAATATTGCTTTAATTTATCGTGTTCACTATAAATGTATGCAAACTAATTTAAATGTTCATGCTCTGCATAAATCTCCTAAAGATAAAACATTACTTATTCAAAGTAGTAGTCACCATGAATCCAATATTAATATTCCTAAAATGATTGAATGGAAAGATATTGATTTACCTGATGAATGGATTACTATTAATGAACATTACAAACATAACCAACAACAATCTTCTGAACAAGATATTAAAGATATTCGCCAATTTAATGATGGTTCTGTTCATATCAAATTTAATCGTAGCCAGTCCTCTAGACATAGTACATCCAGTGTTCCTAGTGAAATCGAAACTGAAGATGAAATATTTTCCACACCTCTATTTCGAAAAAATAGTCAACTAAATCTTGGTCCAACCATCGGTCCTACAATCAATCCAAAATTAAAAGGCCTTGATAATTCTTCAACTTCCCAAATTAGTAAACCTGTTTATTCAACACATAGTCATTTCCCTGCTGACGACGTTCATTCAATTAATTCTCCAACACAAACAGATATGGAAGAATTCACACCACCTGTTAATCCGCAATTATTAACAATCAAAAAAGACTTTATTCCCGATCTTGACAAATTACTTATTGATTTTAAATCTAAAGCTAATCGTACCCAACGACATGCCTATTATGCTAAATACACTTCTGCTCAAATGACTCAAATTTCTAAGGAATGGTATGATTTTATGGTTCAATATGGTTTTGAATTACTCTTGCTCCAATATGCAGAAAAATATTATAACCAGCTTAACACAATTACTAAACATAAATGGAAAACTTCTGCTACCACTACTGTTAGCTCTAGTCATCCTCCCTTAGAAAAGATTATCCTTACTCAACAAGGATCTGAAATCACTGCTTCGCCTTTTAAATTACCTAGTAATGATGATAATGAACTTAAAAAGGTTATTGAACAAAATAATTATACTAATCAATGTTTAAATACGATTGGCAAACAATTAGACAAAATTGAAACCAATTTAGAATCTGTTCACATCTCATCATCTAAACAACCTTTAGATGCACCTTTGCTCAACCTACCAAGTAAACGATCCAACCGTCCTAGCTTAGTTACAAATGACCAATCATCTACTGTCCAAGCTATTGAAACACTATTTAAAAAATTATCTGTACCAGATACTCCCTCACCTTCCAAAGATAAAGGTCTTACTGTTCTCAATCAACACTTCGATATAGATCCTACTTCTACTCCATCCGACACCGATAATGAGATAAATCAATTAGCTCAACAATTCCAAGTTACAAAAATCCATTATCCAAAAGTTAATCCCCAAACTACTAAGAATTGGTATAATAAACCTACTCCTGTCGATTTACAATTTGAAGAAAATAATATTAATAATCAATTTTCTGTTTCTGCTAAAAAATTATACGAATGGAATATTGATGGTCTAAGTGAAGATCAAATCCTTCAAAAATTAAATCATTTATCTATGGTCTCCAACAGTTATCTCTCCAACTATCCCCAATATACTCAACCTGAAATTGTTACTTTAATCACTACTGGTTTTACTGGTATGCTCAAATCTTGGTGGGAAAAATATTTAACTGAATCTCAAAGAGACTCCATCATTTATGCTAACCAAACTGATGATCAAGGATTACCTATATTTGATGAAAATTTAGGATGTTGCCAACCTGATGGTATTAACCAATTAATTTATACAATCATTCGACATTTTATTGGTAAACCAACTAATATATATTCCCGCATACATGATCAACTTAGTAATCTTACTTGTCCAACCTTAAGTGATTTTAGATGGTATAAAGATGTTTTTATCTCTCGAGTTATGTTACGAGAAGACTGTACTAAATCATTCTGGAAAGAAAAATTCATTAATGGATTACCTAGTTTATTTGCTCACAAAATCCGAGATGTTCTTAGTCAACCTACTGGTGTTATTGAATATGATAATTTAACATATGGTGATATCATAAGTACTATTCAAAAAGAAGGTTTAAAAATGTGTATTGATTTAAAACTTAGTCAAAAAGCTTCTAACGATAAACATAAAGCTAAATATGAATTAGGTAATTTCTGTGAACAATATGGATTACCTCCTATTGCACCCTCTCGAAGAAAATCACATAAAAATACTACATACAAACCCAAATATAATAATAAATACAAAAAACCTTATTCACCTTCTAAATCCCATGATAAATTTTATACTAAACCCAAAAAGAAACATTACAAATCTAGATCACATCCCAAAATGAAATCTAATAAGGATATTACCTGCTATAATTGTGGTCAAAAAGGTCATTATGCTAATAAATGCAAAGAAAAACAAAAACTCAGAGATCGAGTTAGCCAACTCCAAATTAATGAAGAATCCAAAATTCAATTATTTGAAATCTTCCAATTAAATCAATCTGATAATGATTCCTCTTCGGTTCCTCCATCTACATCCAGTTCCCCTTCAGATAATGATCCAACTGATTCTGATAACCAACATAATCAAATTACCTTAGGCTGCACTGATATTTGTTGTAAACCTGTTAAACAAATTTCTGTTTTAACTAAACATACTCAAGAAGAATCTGCTTTAATCGATTTAATTAGCAAATTAGACGATTCACAATTAAAACAAAAATATATTGATAAGTTAAAAGCTTTATTACTTCAATCAGACACTACACCTAAGATTAACAAACCTATTATTAGTTTGTCTAAAACTTTAGAAAAATTTAAAAATAAAACTAAAGAAATTACACTTCACGATTTACAATTTGAAATCAATCAAATTAAACAAACTATCAAAGAACTTCAGAATAAAGATAATAAATTAGAAAATGAAATCATTAATCTTAAACTTCAACAAAACTTAACTAATTTCCAACCTAATCAAAAATCACCTCAGGACTCTGACCACCATTCTGATCCTGATTCAGATCATACTGATCCAACTAAACTTATTTTTGATAATCGATCCCAAACTACCAACCTTGAAGATAAAAGATTAAATTTACTTAATAAAATTTTTATGCAAAAATGGTATTCACGAATTAAAATCATAGTAGAAGATTTTGAATTAGATTTGGTTGCATTAATTGATACTGGTGCTGATTTAAATTGTATTCAAGAAGGATTACTTCCTACTAAATATTATCACAAATGTCAAGAGAAATTAACCTCTGCTAATGGTAGTAAAATGCATATTAAATATAAATTACCTAAAGTACATGTTTGCCAAAATAATGTTTGTTTCAAAACTACATTTGTTTTAGTTAAAAACATGACTGATAGAATTATTTTAGGTACACCCTTCATTTCATTACTATATCCATTTACTACTTCCACTGAAGGAATTACTACTCATGTTTTAGGACATCCTGTCACATTTAAATTCTTGTTTCCACCTGAACCATTAGAATTAAATCAATTACAAGATTGTTCTATTACTCATACTATTCAAAGATTAACTCGACATATTAATTTTCTTAAAGAAGAAATTAATTACAAAAGAATTGATCAACAATTAACTGATCCAATTCTCATTTCTCAAATTAATGATTTTAAATTAAAACTTGAATCAACTGTTTGCTCATCTTTACCTACTGCATTTTGGCATAGGAAAAAACATGTAGTTACATTACCATATATTAAAGATTTTAATGAAAAACAAATTCCTACTAAATCCCGACCTATCCAAATGAATTTTGACCTATTAGAAATGTGTAAAAAAGAAATTAATGAATTATTGAAAAATAGAATAATTAGTCCAAGTAAATCACCATGGTCTTGTCCTGCTTTTTATGTTAATAAAAATGCTGAGTTAGAACGAGGAGTTCCTCGCCTAGTTATTAATTATAAACCATTAAATGCTGTTCTTGAATGGATTCGATACCCTATTCCTAATAAAAAAGATTTAATTAAAAGACTTAATCAAGCTGTTATTTTCAGTAAATTTGATTTAAAAAGTGGGTTTTGGCAAATCCAAATTCACCCTAAAGATAGATATAAAACTACTTTTAATACACCCTTTGGTCAATATGAATGGAATGTCATGCCATTTGGATTAAAAAATGCTCCTAGTGAATTTCAACACATCATGAATGATATATTCAACCCATTTAGTCATTTTTCAATTGTTTACATTGATGACATATTAATTTTTTCCAAATCCATTAGTGAACATTGGAAACATTTAACTGCATTCTTTTATACAATTAAAAGTCATGGTCTCGTCATTTCTGCTCCTAAGATTAAATTGTTTCAAACTACAGTTAGGTTTTTAGGATATAATATTCATCATAATACTATTCTTCCTATTAGTCGCTCTATTGAATTTGCGTCTAAGTTTCCTGATGAAATTCTTGATAAAACTCAATTACAACGGTTCTTAGGTTCCCTCAATTACATTGCTGACTTCTATCAAGACCTTAGGAAAATCTGTCAACCTCTGTTTGATCGGTTAAAAGATAATCCTCCTCCTTGGTCTTCTGCTCATACTGCTGTTGTTCAACGGGTCAAACAATATGTTAAGTCCCTTCCTTGTCTTGGTATTCCTACTGAGAACTCATTCAAAATCATTCAAACTGATGCTTCTGATATTGGTTATGGTGGCATTCTTCTTCAGAAAGTCACTCCTCACTCACCTGAACAAATTGTTCGTTATCATTCTGGTGTCTGGAATAAAGCACAATTAAATTATAGTACTATTAAAAAAGAAATTTTATCTACTGTTTTATGTATTCAAAAATTTCAAGATGATATTCTCAATCAAAAATTTTTACTTCGCGTTGATTGTAAATCTGCTAAATATGTTTTAGAAAAAGATGTTCAAAATCTTGCCAGCAAACAAATCTTTGCTCGTTGGCAATCTATTTTAAGTATTTTTGATTTTGACATTACTTACATACCTGGTTGTCAAAATTCCCTTCCTGATTTTCTTACACGGGAATTTTTACAGGGGGGTAAGGGATGAGTGCTACTCCACAAATTTCTTATGTTAAAACCCAAATTACCCATTATCAAACCCTGATTTTTATTTAATATATAAATAATATATTTATTATATAATTTAATTAAAGATAAACAAGCCGAGCCTACCGAGCCGAACACATGCGAGCTCGAGCTCGGCTCGTTAACGAAACGAGCCCAATAATCGAGCTTGAGCTCGGCTCGTTTACTAAACGAGCCGAGCCGGGCCGAGCCCTTACCGAGCCTAGCCGAGCCTGTTCACGAACAGCGCGGTTCATTTGCAGCCCTACAAGCTGGTCAATTCTAGGCAAAAGGAAGCTGTCTTTTGGGCAGGCTCGATTAACGGTCTTGTAGTCGACACAGACTCGCCACTTCCCATTTTTCTTAGGCACCACGACGGTGTTTGAAATCCACCGAGGGTAGTGCACTTCTTGAATTGCTCGTGCCTCCAGCAAGTTCTTCACTTCCTCTGCAACTACCTCGGTGTGATGCAACGCTGATCTCCTTGTACGCCGAATGACCGGCTTAGCTCCGGGGAAGACATTGAGGTGGTGGCAAATAAAACTTGGATTGAGGCCGGGCATGTCGTAAGGCGACCATGCGAAGACTTCGATGTTGGCCATCAAAAACTCAACCATTTCGGTCATTTCTTGGGCGGTAAGGGTTGAGCCGAGTAAGAAGAACTTGTCCGGATTCTCTGTATCAATTCGCACCTCCACCAATTCCTCGACGGCTTTGTCCTCGTCCTTAATGCCTACATCGTCAAGGATTCCCCAGTCTTCTGGTCCCTCTATCAGTTGGACGAAGCCCTTGGCAGCTCGGCTCCCATTTACTGCCACGAAGCATTGCTTCAACATGACTTGATCGCCCAAGATCTCCTTGATTGCCCCCATAGCCGAGGGGAATCTCATCACCTGATGGTAGGTCGATGCCACAGCTTGCATGGCATGAAGCCATCCCCTTCCAAGGATCCGGTTATAAGTAGATGGAACTTGCAACACCCAGAACTCCACTTGCTTGACCGCGGATCCCGCTTTGACCGGTAGGATAATCTTTCCCAAAGGCCACTCCGGTTGTGAGTTGAAACCAACCAGTGGCGAAGTTGCCGGAGCCAAGTCTGTATCCCGGAGCTTGAGCTGCTTGAATGCGTCGTAATACATGATCTCGACAGAGCTTCCCTGATCAATTAAGATCCGTCTGACATCAAATTCCTTGACGTGGAGTGTCACTACTAAGGCGTCGTTGTGTGGTGTCTGAATGCGCTCTAGATCCCTTGTGGAGAAGCTGATCACATCCTTCTCTTCAGTCTTGCCCCTTTTGATAGCGGGCTGGACCGACAAAACTTCCCTCGTGTGTTCTGCCTTCTTGATCATACCTCGGACCTCGCAAACACGCGCCGGCTCCACTATGCCGTGGATGACATTAATAACTCCTTATGGAGGCGCATCTCGGTTATCCAGTCCCCGCAGATCAACCAGAGCTTGATTCGCCTTAACGCCCCCATCAATGTAAAGATCTAGGTGTCCAGCTGCGACTAGCTCTTCTAAGTGTTGCCTCAAAGGTAAGCAGTCCTCTGTTCGGTGGCCGCGCTCCTGGTGAAACGTGCAACGGCACCGCGGATTGAAGCCCTTCTGTCCGTTGCCCAACTTAGCTGGAAACCGGACGTACTCCTCGTCATGGATTTCACTAAGTATACGATAGATTGGAATCTTAAAGACCGTGATGATGCCTGTCCTGGCCTTCAACCTTCTGTTTGCCTCGGCTACGTCATCTCGGGGGTAGTCATCCCGGTCATTCCGACGTCTCCTACCCCGATTTTTGCGATTCGATCCACGGTCCGATTCCTCAGCGCGGTCGCTTGACCGGCTGGACTCTTGCCCAACTGTGTGCACTTTTCCAGCTGACCTCTTGTCCGTTGCTACCGGAGTCACCTTCACGGTAGATACTGACGCATCATCCTCTACTCGGATGTGCTCATTGATGCGCTGCATGAGCTGGCCCATGGATGTCGGCTGGTACATGGTAAGCGAGTCCCGCAGTCTATGTCCGACCGGGAGACCACGCTTGTATTGAGTGATTGCAAGGTTGACCGGGCAATCCAAGATCTCGTTGAAGGTTTCCCAATATCTGGAGTTGTATGCCTTCAATGTGTCGCTCGGTTCCATCTTGACACTCAGTAGGTGATCAACTTCCTTTGGTGTTTTGGTATTGGTTTTGAAGTGCGTCACAAAGGCTTTGGCCAACTGATGCCACCTTTCTATGCTCTCCTCCGGCAACCTCTCAAACCATTTCAGGCCCAGTTCGCCTAAACTTGACGGGAAGATAAGGCACATAAGTGCATCATTCCGCCTATGTCCGGCCATGACCTGTCGGAAGTGGCTTACATACATGTAGGGATCGGTCTTTCCGTTATAGAGTGTGAATTTAGGCTGGTGGAAGCCTGTCGGAAGCGGTGTTGTTTTTATCTCCAGGGAGAAAGGGTGGCGCTTAGCCTCACCAAGTCTGAATCTACAAGGAGCGGCGCTGCTAGGCGGGGTGGAGGCATTCCGACCTCCTCGCTGGTGTGAACTCTGTAGGATAGCTGCTGGACTGCCGGCACCCTCTGAGCCTCCCGCCGGCGAGCTCGTTCCTTTAAGACTGTCTGCAAATCCTCTGAACGAGCAGAATAAGAGTACCTCGACGTCGTCTCCGGACGTGAGGGCTGGTAAGTGCTATCTTGCGCGCTAGACTTCTCTGCACGCACATCGGAATCACCAACCTTGTAACTTCTAGTAATAGAAATGGACGGAGTGTGGCGCTGACTCTGACTGCCTGAACGGCGGGGTTAGGTGCGCTCACTGTGGTCTCCCACTCCAACTACACCCTTCCCTTTGACATGCCGCTTCAGCTCTTTCATCTTCGCCACGATTCGCCGGATGACGGCGTCTTGGTCCCTTAGCTTGTGTTCCAGATGTTTGGCGTGTGATTCTCTCCGCCGCCGATGACCATCTGGACTCCGCGAATGACCATAGCTCCTCCCGCGCTTATCTCGCGCGTCTCCCGATTGTCCTCCTGGGAATGTCTCCAGGTCTGCCATTGAAGGGATAGCGGGATGTCCTTCTCTCCATCTGCCTGACTCCGGGGTAACTCCGTCGATCGCGGACAATGGAATCTCGCCGTTGTTCGCCATGGACGGCGATCAGACGAGCGTGGAAGACAAGGTTTTGTCTGCAAAGTTCCCACAGACGGCGCCAATTGTACTGGGAGCAAATATTCCGGCAAGCCCGTACTCCTTTCTTCTAAGCTCCGTTTCTGTCCGATCACCTGCGAGCACAACGGTGGTGAGCTACCCGGCGGTGTGTGGCCAAAAAACCCCTCCGACGATCAAGTTAGCACACACCTTGGGATAGAGAGAGAGGAGAGAGAGTTGAGTGTAAGTGTATCTTACAAAATGTTCGTCTGTCTCAGTATGGGGGGCGCATACATGCTTATATACCCTCTGCGCCCCAAATCTACTCCCAGTGATCTCTCGACACGTGGTAATGCTATCCCATCTGTCAGCACAAATCTTGCTGAACATCACCTAACCAAACTGCCTGCCCACTCTACTGGGAGTTCGACGGCCGAGCTGCACCATCTCGGCTGTCAACGGCCATACTGTGCTTCATGCCCAAGTGCTCCAAGAACTGAGCTCCTTCCCAGCCGTGCTCGGCTGCATTCCGGCGAAGCCAAGCTTGAGATTGGTCATACCGGTCAACCAAAGTCCTTCTCGCTGGGCTTCTGGCACAAGCTTAACTCCGGGCAGATCCAAGGTTATCCCGGCCCAACTCACCCCTGGGCCTCCAACTTGCTCGGCCTTTACCTCGGCCCATTTCTAGCTCATAAATCTCCCTCTCAGTTAATGACACCAGTATATTACTACTAGTTGTCAAAGAAAATAGACAGTATATTATTACTATCCATCAAATAGTTTATAAATACTATTTGTATTTTTCAACCAGAATATTACTTTGAAAACACAAAAAATTAAATACAATGAAGATACCAAAAAATGAGAATCTGTCTTAAGATTGTTGGACAGTCTTCACTGTATTTAAAAAGATTAATTTTGTTTGTGTACTTAACAACAAACAGAATACAAAAGAAATAAATGAAAGGAGAGAAAAATATTTGATTACAAAAATCAAACTAGAAATAGAATTAAATAAATAAAAACAGATTTTATTTTGTTACCAAAACAAAATTAAAATCTGATTTAAATAAATAATAATAAAACATAAAATAAATAAATAACCTACTTGATTAATATCTTGAATATTATTCTAATTAAGTCCAGTGTTTGACACTGTGTCCTTAAGACAGATTCGTCCTCTCCACGGTACTTTCAGAATATGGACGTCTATCTCCCAAGATGAAATGATCAACTACAAACAATAGCAGCACTACAAATTGTTTGCTTAACGAACACACTAAGTGTTTATACTCTTTCTCACAAAAAAATTAAATGCAGCAAAATGAAGAATAAATTTGCAGAGGTGAAGTACGAAATTTCTGAATCACTCTAACATCAAATGAGGGCTGTCCAATTTATAGATGGATTGGTGGCTGCTGATTTTGAATTAAACAAGTGCAAACCTATTTTGAACAGGTATGATACCTGTTCAGTTTGAATAAACAGATACAAGTCTGTTGGGTTCAAAATTTGAACAGATAAAAACGGGAACGGCCCTGTTTGGGTGTACAGGAAAAACCGGATCAGTTTATTTTCGGAATTAATTTGAAATAAAATTAAATTCAAATTTTTTTGACCCAAAAAGATAGGTATTGGGCCGGACAAGCCCAACCCAACCTCACATCCGCGCCCAAGCCCAGCCCACCCGACCGGACGGACGGACGGCGCGCGCGTATGTGGTGATTTTTGGGTCCAATGGGTCTAGCCCATTTTGCCCATAACCTCCCTCTCTAAAACACTTGGGTACCCCTTGGGGCACACCCCAAGTTCCAATCCCATGCCTTATAAACCCATTCAAAACTTCCCACCAAATCAATGTAGGACAAGCCTTATTCAAACCTTTAAGGATTTTTCACCAAAACTTCATTTCCATAAAGCATACTTTGGCTTCAATTTCCCATTCACTCGGTAATGGTTTTGAGCAACCAAATATACCACGTGAATCACAATGCGGCGTAGAACGCGTTACCACTTTGACCCCCGAAAATCGACGCTCAGGGCCCACCTAAAATATAGACCAAACTTAGGAAAAAATTCTGGTTTTACCCAGAATTTTCCAACCATTTCCAACACATACGACATCAAAAAAATGAAGGGAAAAAAAGAAAAAACTATATATGATCACAATTAATTGAGCTAGCACAACATTTTGGTAGTTATAATAATGTTGGTCTGGGTTAGGCACTACTCATTTATAAGTTCATCATAATTGAGTATTTTATTCATCATTAATTCAACTTGATGTATACAAACCTTTTAATTTAATAGGGCGTTTTTTTTGGTAAGTTGTGAATATATTCTTAAAAATGAAGTTGACGTTAACTTAAAAATGTTAATTAAAACCACACTTCTAAATACAGATCATAAAATGAGTATTTATTTTTAGAAGAAGAAACACAACCAAGTTCATAGATGATATTCATTGAAAGAACTTATTTTTATTTTTGTTTTTATTTTATCGGATTCCTACAAAAAAAAGGGGGAGGGGAGGGGAGGGGAGGGGGGTGAAAGGGGTCTTGATCACTCTAAATTTATTTTAATGTTTTAGTTATGTGTTGTTAGATTATAATTATCTAATTCGATAAAAATTTTATTTATTTGTAATTCATTTCCTATCAATCAACAAAATAAAAAATAGTATGAAATCATATCAAACAACTAAATGGTATGAAATCATATCAAACAACTTTTCTTTTCTAAAAACAATTAGTGATAGAGATTGATTTCTTAGGTGAATTTTTATAATTTTTTGATAGAACTACTTGTGAACCATCACGGCCCAAGAATATGAAGTAATACTCATATAATAATTACACAAGCTTATGAGAAATAAGTAGCATATATCAAAAGGATAATGATAGGGATACAAGAAATTTTACCAAATGGGTGTGGGCCTACTTTTTGTGAGCCCCACATACATTTAGCCATTCATTTGGTAGAAAATTTGACACTTACTAAATAACAATTTTTTATTTTTTTATTTTCAATATAATGAATCTTGTATATATATACATATTATAAGTACATGCACAAGATAAAAAAAAAATTATAATAAAATTTGACAAGTATTATTTTTATTTTGTTGCAGATACACCCTATTTTTTTGTTTATTAACAATACGTGCTTCTTGTGTGGCGCATTCATTGGACCGGAGGTGGAACTTCTATTGCTTAAAATATAATAAGTGAGCACTTTAATTAATACTAAAACACACTCCGTCTGTGGCCCTGTTTGGTAGAACTGTGGGAAAGTGCTTATAGCTTATGCCTTAACAGCTTATAGCTTATAACTATGAACATAAGCTGATTTCTGACTTAATTTTTAAGCTTCTCCTGCCCTACTCAAAGAATAAGCTGATTTCTAACTTACAAAAAGCTATAAGCTGCATTGTTAAGCTAAACCAAACACATCAAAATAGCTTAAATTAAGCTAAAAGCTGAAATAAGCTGAAAAAAAACTGTACCAAAGTTATATAGTGTAATTATAATTATTTATGATGACATATAATTCTTAAATTTCAAATTTTTTTTTTTAAACTATCTCTCATAATACACTGTAATTATTGCCTTAGGGGCACAACATCAGCCAAAAACATTCATCAAAATTGTTAAATTATAGTGGAGTAACTCACTAATCTCAAATTCTTCTATTATTTATTTAGGAAGTTTTGAGAGTTTTATAATTCAAAATTCTTAACAAGTGAAAATTTTTGAGATAGAAGCATATATAATAAAACAAAAAATTTATAAAATAAGAAAAATTGATCGAAAAGTAATTCAAAATATTGATGTGTGGTTTAGAGCGTTTTTTTTAAAAATATTCCAAAAAAAAAAAAAACTAATTAGAGAATTGACCCACATTTCAAACTATTTAGGAAAATAACCTACTTTTTGAAATTGCATTTTCAAAATACAATTTTGAAATTGAAATTGCATTTGGAACATGCAATTTTACTTTAAAATCGCAAGTTGAAAATGCAATTTATGATGACATGATGAAATCGCATGTTCAACATGCGATTTCAATTGAAATCGCATTTTCAACATGCTATTTCAAGGTGAAATTACATGTTAAAAATGTAATTTAAAAAGCAAGTTAATCTCCCAAATAGTTTGAAAAGTAGGTCAATTCTCTAAATTATTTTTTTTTATAGAATATTTCAAAAAAAAAAACTCGTGGTTTAGAATCAAATGTGTAGTAGGAAATGCACTCAAAATTTATCTCAGCTATCCAATCATTTTTTCTATTTTTCTCAATTGATTTGGCATTTGCTTTGATTTTAAATAGAGTCCGTACAAGTGAACACTGGGATTGATTTTTGGATATCCAGTTATAAATAATAATAATAATAATAAAAAAGAGAAAAATTTACCCATAAATCCTATTTACTGAAAAGTTGAACCATTTAGTCCTAAATGTTTTCTTATGCACCATTTAATCCTATTTAATAGCCTGATTTTGGGGGGTTTGATTTGATCCATTTCGTTTTTACATCAATACCCTTTACATGAATCTTTCCTTAAACAGTTGATGGTGAATTCAATTGGGTTTCGTAATGTTCAACTTATTGTGGGGATGGTTTGTTGATTAACACTGTTGGCACTGTTTTTGGGACACCCAAATTGGTGAGCACCATTTCTCCCCATCAATACGCTGTGTATGTGTATTTCCTTAAACATTTGATTTGTTTTCATTTCGGTTTGTTTTTGTCAACGTTTGCATGGGGTTGATTGTTATTGATTAGTATTGTTTTCACCATTTTTTGCGATCTGGATGCAAACGGTTATTTCCGTGCTTATTGATTAACATTTGGTTCGTTGTTATGTATTTGATTAACACTGTTTTCTGATGCATGGTCGTTGTTGTCCAGCATTTATGATGCATTACCATAGATTTTCTTCATTCAACGTTTTTAGTGGGGATGATTTTTATTGATTAACACTTTTTGCACCATTTATGCGATCTCTCAGAATACGGTTATTTCCGTTCTTACTGATTAACATTTTCTTTCATTGTTATGTATTTGATTGACATTATTTTCTGATTCTTTATTGTTGTTGTCCACCATTTCGGTTTCATTACCATTGTTTTTCTTCATTTACATTGATTCCACCATTGTTTTCATGGAGGCAGAATACGGTGAGCACTCTTTTTCCGGTGGTCGGCGTCATCTTTCCCGGTGACCACTACTATTCTTCGCACTGTAATTGGACATTTCAAGTTGGTGGCTTCCTGCGGTGGCACTGCTGTCTTCAAGCCCCCGAGAAAAAGTGTGTTTTTTTTCCAGAATTTTTTTAGTTTCCTCTGATCTGTCTATGGGATGGGTGCGCTGGTTATATCAATGGCTGCGATGGGTTGTTGGGACATTTTTTATTTTCCTGCACTGCTGTGTTTAATCCAACAAATGCACACATACTGTTCTGTTATGGTTGTTTCATGGGTATGTTTCAACAGTAATGGGTTCTCCGAAATGTGTGCAGGTATGGAAGGGGGAATTTTGCTGGTGTGTTTGTATGGTTTAGTTAATGTTCTTATTCGGTTGCATCAGGATTCGTCGTATGTGAAGATTGTTGATGAAATTTGTGGGAAGTACGATGGATTGGTACCAGGTGCAGTGTGTTTGTTTTTTGATTTTCCCGGGTATAAGAAGTTTAAGGTGGATAGTGACAACGACATTCAAAACATGTTGTGCCTTGCTAAGTCGTTCGGGATAAATCAAATTGAGGTCCTCATTCAGGGAAGCAGTGTTGGTGTGGGGGGTAATCGTGGCATGTTGGATTCCGCAGACGATGGGGGAATATCACGGCATGTTAGCGGGAATGGGTGCGGGGATGAGCAGATGGATTTGTTACCAACGTACTGTCCGAACAAATCGAAGACGTTTTTGTCGGCGCAATGGGCGCATGGTATTACCCATGTGGGACAATGTTTTGATGGTGGAGCAACTGAATTCCGTGAAGTTCTGTGTAAGTATGCTGTTGAACGTGGATTTCAATTTAAGTACGTTAAAAATGACTCCGTGCGAATTACAGTAGTGTGTAAGTTTGCGGCCTCAACAGATTGTCCGTTGTCAGTTCATGCGAGGATGTTACCGTCAAGTGGGGTGTTATGTGTTAAGAGGTTTGATAATGTGCATACTTGTGGGGCTGCTGTATGTACTTCTAGGAAACCTCATACGGGGTCTGATTTGGTGTCTACCGTTGTTGCAGATCGGGTGCGCGATAAGCCATTGACGCGCCCCACTGATGTTGTGTTTGATTTGAAGAACGAGTATGGTTTGGACATTAGCTACCGGGTGGCATGGTTGGGTGTTGAAAAAGCTAGGGGTGAGGTGTACGGGGATCACGCTACGTCCTTCGATCAGCTGAGGTGGTATAGCAATTCTGTTATGCAAAAAAACCCAAACATGTACATTAACCTTGAGTTTGACCAAAAAATCGGGAGCTTTGTTAGGTATTTCATATCATTTCGCGCTTGTATAGATGGGTTCAATCACTGCCGTCCTATGCTATTTTTGGATGGAACGTTTTTGAAAGGTAGATTTAAAGGTAATTTGCTCACAGCTACTGCTAAAGACGCCAATCAAGGTAATGGTGTGTTATTTTATTCCATTAATGCTTATTTGCTGAACATACTAGTAAATAGATACTTCCATTTTTTATACATTACAACTGTTTTTTTTCCATTTAACGAAGAAAAAAAAATTGGGAACATTGAAATAGGGTCTCCTCAAATAAAACTGAATAGGAATGTAAGACACAGTGGCAGGCTTATTCTTTTTTATTTTGTAAAATGTGTCGCATTTTATTTTGTGTAGATGGTTGTATAACTTTTGTCATGCCTAACTTTTTATGTTACATGTTTGGTCTCAGGATTGTTTCCGGTAGCCTTTGCTATTGTTGATTTCGAGAATTCAGCCAATTGGGAATGGTTTCTTCATAATTTGAAAGAAGTTGTTGGGGGTGGGCGGACATTAACTTTCATATCTAACCGCCACGTCGGATTATTACACTCTATGCCCATTATTTTCCCTTCAGCTCATCATGCATATTGTTTGTTGCATCTCCAAATGAACTTGCGGGATCGAATGAAATATGTTAATGCATCGCACAAAATTGGGTTGATGCGGAAGTTACGGGAATGTGCATATGCGCCCACTGTTACTTGTTTCAATGAGAAATTGGAGATATTGAAGAAGGCCAACCCAGCTGTGATTGAAGATTTTATGAAAGACCTGCACCCCAAACACTAGTCTAATGCGTATTTCAGGTAATTCACGGCCTACGCAATGGGTTACGGCATATTTAAAAATTCCCACATGTTTTTTTGCAGTATGTTTTATTTTTGTCTTTTTAATTTATGCTCCGTAAATGGGGTTTCTTTTTTTTTTTTAAGGGGCCAACGGTATGGGGAGATGTGTTCAAATGCTGCTGAATCTTTCAACAATTGGGTTGGTGAGGCCCGTCATCTCCCTATCACGAGATTGGTCGATATGATAAGGGGTCAAATAATGGAGCAGATGTCGGAGCGCAGAGTTAAATACAGTAAATGGGCCGGTGTGATATCCTCGAAAATGGAGAAAAAATTGGTGGCAGCGTATAACGACAGCAGGGCTTGGTGTGTGAGCCAGGCTAATGATGATGTCTATGAGGTCCACTCCCACCCATCGATGTTGGTTGATGTCGGCAAGCAGACATGTTCTTGTTTTCAGTGGCAGATTAACGGGTTCCCATGTTCCCATGCTGTCGTTGCATTCCGTAATAGTGGGAGAAACATCTACGATGCCATAGACTCCGCATTTTGCATTGATACATTTCGAGCTACTTATAATGGAACCATATACCCCATCCCAACAGTGGGGAGGCCACTGTTTAACCCAGCTGAATGTTTAATAGCTCCGCCGATGGCCAAGCGTCCTCTCGATCGGCCCAAACGGAAGAGAATTCCGTCCAAGGGGGAGGTAGTGCAACGTATACGTTGTGGTCGTTGCGGAAAAGTGGGCAATCACAATAGGAAGACATGCAAAGAGCCATTATAGGTGGTCTGCCATATGATTTAATTTTGTTGTTAACAAACTGGGATTCTGTTTTATTTTGTTTTCCGAAATATTTTCCTCCTTTTTTTCAATCAGTCATTCACTTTCTGTTATTGGTTTAATCTATTTTGTAGGATATACATTTTTATGTAACCCAGCAACCATTTCAGTTCCCATTGTTGAACAATTACACTCCACCTTTAACACCCAACCATTTTAGTTTCAAATCTATTTTGTTTAACATTGTGAAGACATGAAAATAGCCAATGGGTTTTATTTTTCAAATCTGTTTTGATTAACACTGTCTACACATGAAAAGAGCAAATGGGTGCCCTTTTTTGTTTCAAATCTGTGGACATCATAACAGATTTGGAAACCAGTCATCCACTTTATGTTATTGGTTTAATCTATTTGGTAGGACATACATTTTTGGTCCCCACTATTGAACACTAACACTGCTCCTTTGAAACACAACCATTTTATTTTCAACTCTGGCTTTGATTAACACTGTGAAGACATGAAAAGAGGAATAGGTGCCGTTTTAGTTTTCAAATCTGTTCACATCATACTAGAACATTCGCCCAAAACAGACTCTGCTAACCCGTAGCCGGAACAGCAATGGATTTAATGTTTGGGTGGCTGCTTACAATCCACTGTCATTGCACAAAACATGTACCTAGTACCAACTGTGCTAAAATAAATTGAATGCGAAGGTAATTTTATGTTAACGCTCAACATGGTGTCTTCACAATTCTAATTAAGATGGCAATGTGAAATTAATCTTTTCTCATGTCATATTAAGCACGTGGTTGACGTGCTCAGTCTTTGCATGTCAACTTCCATATACATCAAGCCAGCCATACTCCCATGGTGTAAAACAGGTTCCCCAAACTGAGTGTTGTCATGTGCAACTCCTGCATAGATCACACCATGTTTACATACCCAGGTCCGTCTGCCATTTAAAAACAATCTACTCGACATGCACATGAAAATGTAATGCACCGTTAAGCTGTTACTATGCAATAGGTGAAACTATTTGAATAACTTACTAAATAATAGCAACATAACAGATTTGAAAACCTGTCATCCACTTTATGTTATTGGTTTAATCTGTTTGGTAGGACATACATTTTCGGTCCCCACTATTGAACACTAACACTGCTCCTTTAATACACAACCATTTTATTTTCAAATCTGGCTTTAGTAACACTGTGAAGACATGAAAATAGCGAATTGAATGCGAACGGCAATGGACTTTTAATGTTTGGGTGGCTGCTTACAATCCACTGTCATTGCACAAAACATGTACCCAGTACCAACTCTGTAAAATAAATTGAATGTGAATGTAATTTTATGTTACGCTGAAGATGGTGTCTTCACAATTCCAATTAAGATGGCAATGTGAAATTAATCGTTTCTCATGTCATATTAAGCACGTGGTCGACGTGCTCAATCTTTGCATGTCAACTTCCATATACATCAAGCCACGCATACTCCCGTGGTGGAAAACAGGTTTCCCAAACTGAGTGTCGTCATGCGCAACTCCTGTATAGATCACACCATGTTTACATACCCAGGCCCATTTGCCATTTAAAAACAATCTACTCCACATGACATAAAAGTGTAATGCACTGTTAAACTGTTATTATGCAATAGGCAAGACTATTTAAATAACTTACTAAATAATATCAACATTCATATCCACAAAGTACTGGATCCTAACCCAAGATTAAACCGTTGGGCACTTCTGCATAACCAAAAAAGTAATGTATATGAAACTAGTTTTTCCTTCCTACTGTTATGTGTTTTCAGACTAACAAAATATTATATACGTCCATAAAACATCAACAAAATAAAACATCCTAATGCTGTTGTTGCACCTTTTGCACTGGCAAATGTCTTCTCAATCTCTTATAATGTCCTCCCACAGAGTCCTCTGCTCGGGTCATTTAAGAACATGTCCACCATTGCAGCTCGTAGCCCAGTTGGGGTCAGACCGTCCATCATAGTATTCACTTCTGCACCACGAATGTATTGCCTGATTATGAAGCACATGAAAATCCCACAATCCGACCTGTACTCACAAATACTGGTGTCAACGTCAGTTATGCGATACATCATCAAAACAGTATACTCAAAATAAAATGAACATTACTTACGACTCTAGAACTTGTTGTGGACAATCCACAACAAATACAAAACTGCCATCAAACAGGTCTGCCCCAACACCTGCAGCTGTAACTAGAGGCTTCACAAATTTGTTGTGGTGGTCAGACACCCATTGTTTTTGTCCATTTTCCACATGTCAGTGCAGTTTTGTCCACAGTAACATTAACATTTTCTAAATAGTAATCTGTCCATCATGCACATTCAAAACTGAAATTTGTAAACAGCACTTACAACTTTTAGAGCCTCATTGTAATGCTCATCGCGCACTTCACGTCTTGGCCGCATCGAGTTGTAATGTTTCCAATTCCCGCTTTCTGAATCGTGCGCCATGATTGTCCAATGGTTAGCATTGTAGATTGGGAAAGCTGCGTATCTGCAACCTCGTGCAGCCTTCATGTGAACATTCAAATACTTCGCTCGAGAAACAGCATTACTGTTTCGCATCATATCCTGCACAATTGTCCAAAACCACCGTAGTCGTATCAGGTTTCATTATGCAAATATTATTTTTAGATTTCGGGCAATTAAACGAAAGTGAAGATACATACTGAACAAACATGTAAATGTACGATGTCCCAACATATTTTGCCCTTCCAGATATCATCTTATGCATTTCAGTCAACATTGCAGCGTATGCATCGATGACTTGCAACATATGTTACCCATTACAATTCCAGCACAATTGTAATAAGAACTTTGTAAATTTCCATTTCCATTTACACATTTCTTGTAACGCCCTCAAAATAATAATAATTAACCCATCAATATTGACATGCATTGATATATAAAAGATCAACATCCTTCTATTCATCAGAATAATTCATTACAAAAAGTATTACATGTTAACAACAAAAGCAAATGCCCTGCGGGCTTACAGCTTTCCAAGTTAACACTTGGTTACAAAAAGGAGAGTGCTAACTCAATTACACATTAAGCCCTTGGCTTGAATCTACATGTAATACATCGAAAGAAAGCAACACCAAAAAGTATGTCAGCCTCTAGCCTCCCAAACTATGTCCTTAGAGGTGGCATGCTACCTGTACCTGAAAATGATGTTCTCATATAGGGTGAGCCACAGCCCAGTAGAAATACACTAAACCAACTATGAACAATGACTAAAAGATTAGCAGTTGATAGGTGGCCAACTCTGATACATCCACTTATATTACATTACAGTGTCATGACATACAAGTCCATGTTACTTTTCATTTTCCATTTCTTATTCATTTCTCAATTCACAACCATGGCTCAGAACCTGGCCAAACAACTTATATGAGATAGTAACCCATATTAAACATTTTCCCATTTCACAATAAATAAGCATGCTAGCTATATCAACACGTCAACAGATAAGCATATGAGCTATATCAACACTTCCATTGATAAGCATATGAGCTGTATCATCACATCGATAGATAAGCATATGAGCTGTATCTACAGAGTCCATCCCCTATCTCCTTTCAAGCAACATCCGGTTTAGAGGTCCATCTCCTATCTTCCCCTAAACCGTGGAGTACATCCCCTATCTCCTCCAACACAATACAATGCATATAAACGATAATCATATACACCATCAATCAATACATAACCTTAATGTATTCTTTCAACCGTCATACTCAATGACACGTTCCATTGATTAGTTTTCGTTTGTCTAATCATCATGCATTGTCTATAACAATCAAGACTATCCTCCACTGATAGCCCAAAGCAATTATTTCTAAACAGAAAATAAGTGCACCAAATGGATAATAAATCAACATTTCAACTAGGTGAGCGATAAAAGATCCAACTGCACCCTTTAATCCCATACATTGCCAATTTCAACCTTTCCAATTCAATTCCTCATTTATCCAAATTAATTATACAAATTAATTTAACAATGTAATTAGGGCATTTCCCATAATTAACAAAACAACCCTAAGGTTCCATTTTCATCAATGTTCTAACATTAATCTCATTTCTCTATGCCAAACATGCATATAAGTTTATATAATTAAAACCCCAACTTTTGTAAAATTACACAAAGGCCCAAACTTTCTCAAAATAACCCAACAACCCCCAACATATCAAAATGCTAAAATTCAAAGACAAAGCTCATAAAGAGGAGTAGGATATCCCTACCTCGAAGTTTGAGCTCAAACGAAAATGAAGACCAAAATCCAACGTGCTCCAAATCCCAACTTTTTCATATTAAAACGAAGCCCAAGCCACCCTCTATCTTTTCAACAAAGGACTTAGGATGGATTCACACTAGAGGGAAATGAAATCCTAGAGAGAAGACAAGTTTAGAGAGAGAGAGTCTCGGATCTAGGGTTTCAAAACAAGAAGGGGATGAAAAAGTGATGTTTAACCCGCTGCTGTCTGCTGATATACAACAGGCTCGCTCGAGCGAAGACTTGGTTGCTCGAGCGACCAGACACAAGAAACCTACCTCGCTCGAGCGAAGGACGGCTCGCTCGAGCCAACAATTCAAACCCTCAGGTCTGCAACCAGACGCACGCTCGAGCGACAAACTGCTCGCTCGAGCGAATAACAAACCAACTCGCTCGAGCCAAGAAATGCAACTCTCAGGTCCAGAACCAGATGCAATCGCTCGCTCGAGCGAAGCCACTCTGGCTCGATCCACCAGACACAGAAACTCCACTCTCGCTCGAGCGACCAAACTCTGGCTCGAGCGAAGGGCCAAAACACAAAGCTCGCTCGAGCGACAAACTGCTCGCTCGAGCGAAGGTCTAAAATTCTGGGCAGCAACCCTTGGCTCCCAAACACAACCAACATGTAACAAACTTGCTCAACACATCCTATAACTCAAAAAACAAAGTATGAAACGATGCAAACAAGATAATAACAACTTCTAATGTCCACGGAACCACGTCCGGATCACTGTACAACAAGGGGTAAAACCCGGGATCGCTATATTTCTTCACTGTGTTTTTAAATTCATTTGCCCTTTGTGACAGCCACATCACTCAATTCACAACGGAAACAATGGTCCGATTTGCATATGTTTCTTTTTAAATAATTAAAGAATCAAAAAATACTCTACGACTCGTTACACGAAACCAGCTTACATTGCCGTGTATGGAGTTCTGCTGCACCAAATCTTTGATGTCCGTGAAATGAACTTGTATTCCATTGTGTCCACCATCCCATACTATTAACCTGCACACCGTAAACCAAAATTAAGAACCACCATAGAACATAGTTTTACAAGTTGTACATGTCAAAGAATACAACATTCCATCCGAACAACCTACTCGTCCCCCTCTAAAGTGTACATTCTTTGTAGTAGTTCCCTGTCTTCATCCTTCAGCATGTTCCACACAGTGTGCCGCCTATTCAAACCGAAGCCATTCCAGGTTTTATGCTCCACCTCGACGTCCTCTACACTGTAAATCACCCCGGGCTCAAATGATTTACCAAGTCTGACATTGGTGTTTACCTGTGGACGCCCAAATATGCTGGGATATTCGTAGTCTGATAACCTAAATTCCCGTCTTGCCTTGTTCTTCACCCTTTTCACAAGTGACGTAATTTTCGGCCCAGAACTTGTTATAGCTGCTGTGTGTTCACAATGACCTTCTACACCAACGACAGCTACGCCATCTTTTACATTGCCACCAGCTACTGTCTGTGCATTTAGGGGACTACAGCTACCCTCAACCCTTTGTACAGTTGTATGTACAAGCCCATTTGCGAAGTCATCTGTCAAATCTTCAATCCTAGCTTCATTGCCAACAATTTCTAATTCGTTGATCTGCATGTCTTCGGGTTGGCCTGCAGGACATGCAGACTGCTGCGCACTTTCGCAACTCGTTACATTGGCAGACCCACTCACTTTCCCTGACAGACTATTACTCGGTGTTCGTTGTTTGGATCCATCATTCACAGCAAATTGTGTGACCTCGTGCACCTCAAGGTCATCAAGACTATCTTTCAAATTGCTTATTTTTGTCTCCAATCGATCAACCTGCTTGCTGAGTCGAGCAATTTCAGAATTCTTATCGACAATCATAGTATTTAAGTCTGCAAACAAATTCCTAGCGTGCCGCCCGAGTAGTTTCTCCAGTGTTTCCACACGCTGTTCCAGTTCACATATCCATACGTCTTTCATATTGATCTCACTTTCTAATTCAGTAATTCTGACTTTACAAGTTATTAGCTCATCGTGCACCCCCCCTTGTTCCTCACCCACGTCTTCACCATCTAGAGTGCTGGACAGTTCCAGAAGATCTGGAAACAATACCGGCCAAACTTCTCCACGTGACGCCAGCTTCCCAGCTACTTTTTCCTTGCTGGTCGGTGTTCTAGTGTTCTTATTATCATAGTCATTCCCCCCCTCTATTTTCATGTCACCCTTGTTTTTTGTGGCCAGCTTCCAGCATTTGAAGCTCGGCTCCACGCTGCCAACATCATCTGTCTCAATCACAGCCCTACGTTCATCGCACACTCCAGGTGGTTCCACATCCATCCTAATTCTACCACATTCTTTTGGTTCGATCGCAGCAGCAGGCACCTTCAGAATATGACATTCATTAATCGTCCCAACAAGTTTGCCACACTGGACCTAAGGAAAATTACAAATAAAACACAGCAGAACTTCAATGTTTTGTGTTGGAAAATTTTGAAAAACAATTAAAAGGGTTCTAATTCCATACCTCAAAGCAACCTTGTGCCGACAAATTTATTACTCCTAGTTTCCCCACAGCGACTGCAATGTTCCATCGACAAAATCGTGGTGTTACGTTAGGCCATTCCGGAGCGACGATGTTTGAATGCTCACAAATGAGAAACTAAAATTACACCATCAAACATCCATTAAATAAACGCGGAAATAGCTTACGAATCTGTTGTTATGTTTTAAAGCTGAAATTAAACCACCAAACAACCAATTAACGTACGTACCAGCAATGCTACTACGCAACCAGTGACCTTCTCTGGCCTATTGTGCATCTCATTTAGTGACCCAATCAATGTGTTCCTTATTGTTGCAGTCCAGTCATAGTGTTGCAATGTGTCCAGTTTGTCGATCACACGGACAAATGCCCAACCTATATGCTCACTGGTCGTTGCGAAAAACAACTTGGCACAAACGTAAAGACAAAGCAATTTCGCCACATCTTCTTCGTCACGCTCTGTACGACCAGAGATTGCTTCTCCCAACGAGTCCTTTATAACTTTTGAAGAAATTTGGCTAACATTTGCGCAACGTCTTTGCATGAAATCGGACGGCCCTTTCCCACCTTGTGTCATATCCAACTTCTCCTTCCCACATTGTATGCCGAATATCAACCTGATGTCGTTGTTGCGCAATGGTAACTTAGCTCCACCAATGTGGAATTTCTCATCTGCAGGGTTGTAAGTTTGTATTATCCGACATACCGTCGCATCACACTTTTTGAACATTTTAAGATCCAACTCGTTAGCCCGAATAGCATCAATCATCAGCTAGAATGGCGTTTTCTGCAACTGCCTGATGTGGCCATCGCGTAATTCCAGTTCTAGAACTGTGCTGATCAGCCCGGATATCTTTGACGGGTACATTAATTTTGACGGATCAACATAAACTCTCCAAACAGGATCACCCGGCCCTTTCTGTTTCTTGAATGGGAGCTTTGCTTGTCTTTTACTGGCCTGCCTTGTCAATGTTTGCGGTGACCTCATGCCAATTTTTCGTTTGCCAGTCCTACTGCCACTGCTACCTGAACATGTTTTACATGCAAAACAACAGAAACAAATTAAAACTGCCAACACGAAACATAAAATGTCATGAGGTATAACCATGAAAACCTGAATCTTTTACACCACCATATGTTCCAGCATCAAGCAATTTACCAAAAGAACACAAACTCTTATGCCCCATGTCATGCCATCAATGTAAAATCTGAACACAAACAGTAACATCACACAGCCAAACTCTATTTTTGATCTCATCTCGCAATAGATAACGAGTATGTATTGCATGCATCACTATAAAAAACTAACCACTATCACTTCCCAACTAACTAATTTCACTGTTTTGTGCTACATTATATACAAATGCAACGAACCGTAATTACGCATTTCAGCAATAACATACAACAATTAAAGTGACGCTACGTAGATTATGTTAATGCATTAAAGAACAATACAAATGTGTCACCATTGAACTATGACCTTCATATTGTCCAACACGCTACATAACATCATTACGACTAAGCAGACAACAACAAAACATGAACAAAAACAATGGGGCCCCATGTCAAATATGCGAATACATCACTGATACGAATCTTGAACACCATTACAATTTTCTTCAATGTAAAAAGCCCCAAAACACTGTACGCACACCCCCCACAGGTACATGATAGTATACACCACCAAGCAAATAGGTAAACCATCTTCCCCTCAACCCCCCCTTCCCCCCCCCCCCCCAAAAAAAAAAAATTCAGGAAAACCCAGTACACACTTGATAATAAATTTGCATTACCATCACATTTACATTCACCGCAGTAATATTACCACAAAATCACAAAAACACACCCCTTAACAGGCCAAGAACATTGACAAACTACCCTCCGGGAAGAAGCATGCATTTCTCAAAATCGCACAAAAATAACAACACTACTTCAGTGTACAGATATCACAATTTCATGTATTTCACAAAACTCACAACATTAATCACTTCGCATAGTATTTCACATATAACTCCACAACTTCGTAATGTAAATGAAAGCAAGGGTTTATGTACACAGACGATTACCGTACCTGGAACCATTGTCGGCGGACTACGAAGACTTTCCGTCGCTGCTTCGAAGCACAACAGCGTCACAGGCACCTACACCGCCGATTTTGATGTATCAAGAGCAAAGGGGGTTGCGTATTTGATAGGGATTAGGGTAAAACACAAAATGCTATTCTATTGTCCCAGTCCACATGGATTTCACATCGTCAAGTAACAATCTGCAACTGCAATGCCTAACATCACGCCATTAGCATCGGAGAACTGTTCAACCTTCCATACACGACTCTTCGATTACGGGTTTGTTTGGAGGGAAACAAATTTCTACAGAGGACAGGTTTGGGGCATTCCAGTCATTACGCCGTTGGGGGTTTACTTAATTACCCTTACTAAAACGCGTAAAAATTAGTGTAACACGGGTTTAGTTGTCATTAACATTACGATGGGACTAATTGGATCATAAGATAAAAGATAAGACTAAATGGATCACAAGTAGGGCTGCTCGCGGGTCGGTTTTGGCCGGGTGCGGGTCAAAACTGACCTGACCCGCACTTATGTGGTTGGGGAAAAATGGACCCGCAACCGCCCGCGATGCGGTTCGCGGTTTGTGCGGGCGGGTGCGGTTCGGTTTGCGGTTTAGTTCTTTTTTTTCTTTTTTTTTATTTAACTTAAGCAAATTTGACATTTTTTGTTACTTTCTAAACACTTTTTTTTTTTTTAGCA
This sequence comes from Camellia granthamiana, assembly GCA_036172215.1. Classification (NCBI taxonomy): domain Eukaryota; kingdom Viridiplantae; phylum Streptophyta; class Magnoliopsida; order Ericales; family Theaceae; genus Camellia; species Camellia granthamiana. The sequence goes on along the minus strand of CM069916.1, from coordinate 1,996,668 downwards.
GGGTTATAAATTAAATTACAAGGTATACAATTCATGACCATAATAAATAGTCCACATGTTAGATAAGATGATATGGAACCATGCTTGAGGATAGTAATTAATCTTCCTCCTTAGCTTGCAAAAACAAACCCTTAAAAGTCAAACTAGTAACACTAATTTAAACATGCAAAAACAAACCCTTAAAAGTCAAACTAGTAACACTAATTTTAATAGTGGATTAATCTTCACTGTTTAGTTTTTAATATGCAATAATGTGATAATAGAATGACAATTCAAAATATCATATTTAACTGTGTCTACTAGACTAATGGAATATAATAATTTTTTTTTTATATATATATAAATAAAAGTCAAACTAGTAACACTAATTTAAATATCATTAGATCATGATAATGTATACAAGTGCCCATATAATAAATTTTACTTTCATCCAAAATGTAAAAATAAAAATAATAACTAGTTATCTCCATCCATCCAAAATGTAAAAAATAATAATAATAACTAGTTATTTTTTCTTTAAAAAAAAAAAAGAAGAAGAAGAAGAAGAAGAAGAAGAAGAAGATGCGGGTTGCGGGCGGGTCGGGTTTGACCCGAACCCAATCTTTTGCAAATTTCTTGACCCGCACCCGCCCGCCTACCTATATCGAAACCGCCCAAAGCACTGCGGGTAGGGTAGGGTCGGGCGGTTTGTGCGGGCGGGTGGGTTTGTTGCCCAGCCCTAATCACAAGTCAAAAATTTGAGATTTATTGGTGCATCGCCCAAAAAAAAATGTTGATTAATAATAATAATAATAATGTTGATTATAATAGTGTAAAGATAATAAGTGACCACCACCACAATTTCATAATTCTGAATTTTGGGTAGAAATCTTAAGCATTGGCAGTGATGCGATGACTGGGACAACGCCATTAGAAATTGCCGTTACGTTAGCAATGCATGAAATATAATGATAAAAAGTAGTTTTGATTAGCTGTGAAGACGATGTTTTTTTTTTTTTTTGATCGGAAAAAAAAGGGCTTTGTGGTGTTATTATGGCCCCTGTGGGCCGTAGTCCCGGGGTAACCGGTTGTCAGTTAGGAATTAACCCCTACCAAGTGGGGCACCCACCACCAGAGCACCAGTGAAGGGCAGACACACACCGCAATAGAGGCCAGGAATAAGGAGGGTAAAGGGCGAGCTCTCCGTAGAGATAACACACAGCCCCTCCCAGGAATCGAACCTGGCACGCTGCTGGGGAACATGCTGCCTCCTTCCACCAGGCCACCAACCCTGTGAAGACGATGTTGATGATGAGGAGAGTTGGTCATTGACTCTCTCTCTCTCTCTCTTCTGTTATTAACAGTCTTCCATTCCTTTAATAATATATGTATATATATAGTATGTGATTAACTCATACATATGCTTTAGGCTATTGCATTGATCATCAAACTAAATTAAACCCACCTCCTCCTCTCCTCCTCCCAAGTTATCAGGTATTTTTCTCATCTTTCCTTCCTTTTTCTCTTCCTTTTCCATACCCTTTTGTTCCAATCCTATATTTTCCTTTTCATTTTCTTTTCCAGGAAACTGGATCCCTCCATCTTCTCTCTTCCTTAACTACACCTTTATAAAATCAGTACCAGCATGTAATTTTCCCTGTCCCCTGTTTAAAAACCTCCCAAAAAACCTCCCCCCCCCCCCCCCCCCAAAAAAAATATTTATTGAATTTTATGAAAAGAGCCACAACTATATTTCTGTTATTGTAATTGTCTAAGCTGGCTATTTTCGTTTTACCTATTCCTTAATCCTACTCTTAAAAAAACCTGAGCAGCATGTAACTTTGGCCCATTTCTTTGTTTTCAAAACCCAAAAAAAAACCCCAAAAAAATATTTTTCAATTTTATTTTTTACATAATATTGGTGGTAATTTAGCCATATTAATTAATCTGGCCAACCTCCCGACGCTCCTGTAGCAAAGGCTTTATAAAAAACCGCCAAATTATGTAAAAAAAATATATTATATTTTCTCTTTAGGATTTTCACCCAAAAAAACCCAAAAAAATATATATATATATACAGTGGCGGAACCAAGAAAAAAAGTCAGAGGGGGCACTTCTTAATTACAACATTAAAAATATTTACAAAAAATATTTCATATAAATTTTTACGATTGACTTCAAGAAATATAAAATAAATAAATAAAAAAATCAACGTGTTTGGTTTGAGTTTTTTGAATTAAATTTTTTATTTTTTATTTTTTTTGTTTTTAGTGAATATTTTTAAAATTTTAAACTTTTTTTTTTTTTTACTTTTTTAGGTACATGATGTATTTAAAAAAATAAAATATTTGTGAAAAAATATTTTTAAAAATTAATAAATACATAAAAATACGAAAAATGTATTGATTTTTTGTATTTTTTTATATTTTTGATATTTAGTGACTTTTTTAAAGATTTTTTCAAAAATTATACTTTTTAAGTATATTTATATTAGGTGTGTCTAAAAATTTAAAAAAATTACTTAAAATATTAAAAAAATTCAATAAAACAAAAAAATACAAAAAACAAAAACGTAGAATTTTTTGAAAAGTGTTTTCAGAAAACTCAAATCAAATAAAGTGAATATGTTATTTGTAATTAGTGTATCATGGACAACATTAAAAAAAGTCATGGATATAAAGTTTTAAAATAAATTATATAATGATAAAGTAATTTTTTTTATACAAAATATGCATAAAAATTCAATATAATAGTCATACAACGCAATCATTGACATGTGATATTACTAATCAATAATAAAAAAACACATGGAGGGTGAACCCTGCATATTTGTAACTAACAATTCAATAAATTCTATATTTTCATTAAAATTAATTTTATTTACATATCAATAATGATAGAGATCACCATTATATTGAAATTCTCATAAATAATAATATCGTAGTCTCTTTATTTTCAATCAAAACAATTATTATTGTTCTTATAATTTTAAAAATATTATTGACATTTCACTCTAAATAATATTTTTATAATTTTTTTATATAAAATATTTTCTTTATGCTTAAAAAAAAAAAAAAAAATCTCCAAAACTCAGGGGGCACGTGACCCCCTAAGCCCTCCTTCCCTCTGCCCCTGTATATATATATATATACTTCAGAAAAACCCAAAAAAAGAAAGAAAAAGAGAGAGAAAGAGAGAAAAGAATGGCTGATCCAGAGGTGGGAATGTCGCCGGAAATGTCAACGCCGGCGACACCAGGGACGCCAGGTGGACCATTGATATCGTCGATCCGAGTGGACTCGCTATCGTATTGTGATCGGAAGTTAAGGCCGGGATGCAAGTGCTTGCCCGTTGGAGCTCCTTCCTGGGGTGCTCCTCACACCTGCCTCTTAGATTTCCCTGCTCCCGATGTCTCCCTCACCCGGAAGGTATATCTCTCCACCTCCACATTATTATGCCGCTTTTCTCTCTCTTTCCTTACTCTCTCCACATTATTATGATTTTTTATTGTTTCTTTGACATTTTTTTTAAACTCCTATTTGTTTGACATTTTATTTCAGTTGACTTCATTATTAGCAATGGTGAATTACATCAACCATTCCTATACCGTTTAAACTCACTTCAGTCTCTAGTTTTTTAATTGAGATACATTCGATAATAAAATTTGAATCTTATTTTAAATAAAGATAATTAAAAATATTCTCTTTACAATTGATATATTTTAAAAGTAAAGTCGTCATATAATTTATTTTGTGTCGGTTACCTTATACGTTATTTAAAATATAATAATTTTTTTAATGAATAATATTACAACTTTCTTAGTTATAAAGTTCTATTTGATTTGATTTCATAATCTATTTTCATAAATTTTTTTCAAGAAATTAAAAATTAAATTGGTGAAAAAAAATCAAAAAAAAAATATATTTTTTCCATATAATTTTACCTTTTGGGAGAATATAAATAAATTTTTAAAATAGTTTTTTTTTTATGTTTATTTTTATTAAATTATTTTTTATTTTTTCAAAAGTCAAACATGGTGACAATTTTAATGTCATTATTAAACTGATTCATTAAATCAGAAAACTCAAAACAAAAAATATTTCATATATTAAACATATCGATTACACATTAAAAGTTTAATAGCAATTTATTACATAATAATCATCAAAAAATATCTGTTAACAACAATTACAACCATTTATTACATGATAACTATAAAAAAATATCAACTAAGATAACTAACCATTACATGATCAGCATCCAAACACACACTAAAAATTAATTTAGTAAAAAATATAAAATAAATAAAATGTAAAAGATTTATTATTTTTATATAATTTTATGTTTAATGGGTAGAAATAATTTTAAAAAGTTTAAAAATAATTTTTGGACATTTGTTTTTGTTAAACTAGTATATATTTTATTAAATTGAAGACTTTGCTCTTAAAATGGAGCAACATTGTCTTCAATTGTCCTTATTTGAAATGAGATTCAAAATTAGGATCAAATATATGATAATTAAAAAGTTAAGGACCAAAATAATACAAATCTCAAGCTACAGGGAGTAGGAATTGCCATTTTAACCCAATTTGCAGGGGCCTGCCCATACCCGCTTGAATGGGGCGAGAGTGGATTATGTTTTAGATGTTTTGGTCACCTGCAACGGCGGTGGAACGAGGGCGAGTATCGTTTCTCCCGATCCAAACCCGACTCAATATAATTAATAACATATAAATAAATAATATGTATATATATAAAATATAATTAGATATAAGAAAATAATATTAAAAGTCTATGATTTTGTTAAAATATAAATAAATAATAATCTTAAAAATCTCACTGTTTATATATATGAAATAAAAAAAAAAATTATGTAGTGTGCCAAGAATTTAAATGATTCTTAATTTTTTTGACTATTTGAAATGTGATCGGATATTTGCTGGGGGTGGGGTTGAAAAATCTCACCAGTAGCAAGCTGGGGCCAGGGCTAGGGCGGGGTGAAGTTTGTCAGCGGGGACAGGAAATGACAAACTCGTCCCGTGACCATCCCTAACAGGGAGCATTAAGTGTAATTTTCCCTAATATCTACTTTACAAATTTTTTTTCTTTTAAAAAAAAAAAAATCTTTGGATCACCAAAAATGTCTTTGCAAAACTAGTTTGAAGTTGTAGCGACGGCTCTTTAGCTGGCTGCAAAAGTTTAATTTTTTTTATTAATTTTTCGGTAGTTGATGGCTATAATTTTAGGATTATTTTTACAAAATATTTTTTGTGATCTATAGTATTATTGATTTTTACATTTTATTCTAGAGTTTGATTCAAATTTACTTTAGTTCTTATAATTTTAATTTTAATAATTAGATCTCCACACTTTAAATTTAGTTTTAATTTGATTATTTCATTTAATTTTTTGGTTAATTTTATCTGTGTAAAAAAAATTGATAAGTGCCCAAATTATTAATTTTAAGAGTAAATTATAAATACATCTCTTGAAATTTACTTAAAATATAAATTCCCCAATCACCAATACAAATTTATCATGTCCCTTCGTATTCTTTAATCCCCCAATACAAATTTATGAGCGTCACATCTTCCACTCCTTACAATCTTATTGGGCACCACATCAAAATGCACCAATAACTTGTCATAGATGTGAGGGGGAGAGAATCTCATTCTATTAGTCATATATAACAAATCAGCAATGTTAGGTATCATGAAAAAAAATTATGAAAACTTTGTGATTCTTGGATTACACTTAGAATAAAGCACCACACACTAATCAAGGTAATTCAAAGATCATAAATATTTCATGATCATTTTCAGGAAAAAAATTTCATAATCTCTAACTTTTCTCATAATAAATTAGTATAGAAGTTATTTTGAGAATCATTGAGGTGACATAGGACATGTATATAATCAATCATTCATGGGTTGAAAGTGGATTCAGTAGTGTGATTTTAGTAGTCTTTATATTTGTGTGATTAATTTTGTTGGATTTGAATGGATTGGGTAGCTGGGAGCAGAGTTCGTGGGGACATTCATACTGATATTCGCGGCAACGGCGGGACCAATCGTGAACCAGAAATACAACGGAGTAGAGTCACTGATTGGGAACGCAGCATGCGCTGGTTTGGCAGTGATGATAGTGATTCTGTCTACTGGTCACATCTCCGGAGCACATCTCAATCCCTCCGTCACCATTGCCTTCGCTGCTCTCCGTCACTTCCCCTGGATCCAAGTCCCTGGCTACATCGCCGCCCAAGTCTCCGGTTCAATCTGTGCTTCCTTCGCTCTCAAAGGTTGTTTCCACCCATTCATGTCTGGAGGAGTCACTGTTCCTTCCGCTACCACTGACATTGGCCAAGCTTTCGCCCTCGAATTCCTCATTACCTTCAATCTCCTCTTTGTTGTTACCGCTGTCGCCACTGATACTCGAGCGGTATTTCTACTATTCTCTCTTGCTTTACTTACGATTTCGCTTCCTTTGTTTTAATAATGTAAAATTATTATTATTTTTAATTATTCATAGTGGTGTTGGATGTGGTGCGATTAGTGATGAGGTATATATATATAGTATGATTTTACTTTAAAAAATATTTTTGACATTTTAGAAGTTAAAACATTTTTTTGTATAAAATAAATAGACAGTCTCACTTTTTATGGACTATTTTAAATGGTCAAGAGTATTTTGTCTTCAATTCTTTTTATTTCCAATTCTAATGCACTTTAATCACAATATCGTATAAACCTCAAAATATGAGGTAACAAAATTACTTGCGACAAATAAAATGAGCGAGAATTTAAAAATACTAGGGGATTATGTGGCATTTTAGGCTAATGCTTTTTATAGTTAATTTAGCCATTGAAAATGGAAATTTGAGTTTATAAAATATACAAGTGTTATTGTGACAGGTTGGAGAATTGGCGGGAATAGCAGTGGGAGCTTGTGTGATGCTTAACAATCTTGTAGCCGGGTTAGTTTTCCTTCCTATCTAAAATCCCACTTTTCTTTGTTCTCTAGCTGTGTCTTTGCTTGCTTCTTTCTTTTCTCGTCATTTTTCCTCGAAAAATGAGTGGTAGCTCGACAAAATAAGGCTCGAATGGCCCGAGACCCTCCTCTCTCTCTCTCTCCAACAGATTTTCTCTCTCCTCTCGACTTTCATTCGAAGAACAGAGGCGCGATTCAACCGATGAAACTCAATCTTCCGCTGAGTTTTTTCTTCGATTCTTCTTTCTCATTTTTTTTTTCTTTTTCCCGGTGAGTTTTCTGACCTCCTCGTATAGCCGATCTCCTCTTCTTTGATTAACTTCTTCTATGGGTTTGGTTTTGATTTTGAGTTTTGATTTTGTTTTTGATTCTATGGGTTTGGTTTTGATCTGATTTTAGATTTTGATTTTGAGTTTTGGGAAGGAAGAAGAGGAATTGATTTTCGATCTTGAGGAAGATGAAGCTTTGAGGGTCATAAAGATTCCAAGTGAAGAATGAGGGAGAGGAGTGAAGCTCTGTGTTATGGTGATTTTGGATCTGTGATGATGATCTTGAGGAATTGTTTTTGGATCTTGAGATGATGGTGATCTTGAATCTGTGATGTTGTTTGTTGTTTGTCTGTGATAGTGATGGTGATCTTGAAGATGAAGCTCTGTGTTGATTTTGGTCATAAATATTCCAAGTGAAGAATGAGGAAGAGGAGTAAAGCTCTGTGTCTTCTTTCTAGAGATAGAACAGCAACCAACACATGGAGAGAGCAGGAGTGTTAAAAAAAAAGAAAATAATAATAATAATAATAATAAGACACCAAAACGACGGCGTTTTGGTGTCGAGCCACAGTTGAGCCACAACTTTCGAGTTACGAATCGGAACTGTTTTTCCTCTCTTTCTTATGCATACTGTAATTTTAAGGATAAATTACATTTTGATGACTTTTTAACTTTAACTTTTAAAATTTATATTTTTTCACATTGACCTCTCATATTTTAAATGTTTTTCAATTTACCGCTAAAGTTAAAACTAACTTCTGTTAAAGATTAGATAAAAAATGACATATTAGTAGTCATATAGTATAAAAATATTTTATTATATGTAACTCACATTTCTGACACAAACTCAAATTCTAATATAATAATATATTTTTTGTATTATATGATAGTTATCATGATATTTTCTGATTAATTTTTAATATAAATTAACTTTAGAAGTAAACTGAAAAAAATTTGAAATATGAATAGTTAAAGTTAAAAAAAATAAATTTTAAGAGTCAAAAAGTAGAAAAATGGTCAAATATGAAGAGAGAAAAGTGTCATTTGCCCCAACGATTTATGGTAATTTCATATATAGATTCTAAGTTGCTATTTGCTTGTTTGCTACCATGTAAATGACTATAGTCTTTTTTTTCTTCTTCTGAATTTGGTACTGTAGTTTTTGGGTAAAAAAAATTAAAAAAATTAATTATCATGAAGATAGGTGAGGGGCGTTTTTATTTTAGATTATGCTTATGGTTTATGAGCTTATAATGGCGGTGTGTGGGAACAAATTTTTTGGGTTTTTTTTTTTTTTTTTTTTGTCTTTTTTCACTAAAAGACAAACAACCGCGATTGGGAGCTCGAATTTGAGCTCCCCCGAATGCCACGAATTTCTTTTTTCTTTTTTTTTTTTCAGCAGAAGAAGGAAGAAGGAGGAGGAGACTGGAGGGGGCATACTCACAGGGGAGGAGAGGAGAGGTAGAGGCGGGGCTGGAGGCGATCGGGAGCTGTTGCGACGTGCTCGGCGGGGCTGCGACGAGCTCGGCGGGCTGCGACGATCGGGGACGTCGGAGCTGCTGCACGAGACCGGGGCTGGGCCGGCGACCTCTCTTCTCTCTCTCTCTCTTTCTCTCTTTCTCTCTTCTCTTTCTCTCCCTTTCCCTCTCCCTCTTTGGTTCGACTGAAAATGGAAGAAGAAGAAAAAAAAATAAAAAAATAAAAAATAATGCCCAAAACGACGTCGTTTTGGGCATTAGGGGCATTCGGGGCTTGAAAATTCGAGGCACAAATCTTTTTTGAAAAGACAAATTTGTTACAAAATCAGAAAAAACAAATCTAAACAAAATATCACATCAAACCCCATAATCATTTCACTTTTTCTCTCATAAACATTACATTCAACTACAAAAAAATCCAACTATCTTCCCAAACACAAAAAAAAATATCTCCAATAATGTGGGTGCTTGGGAAGTGGATTTTTATGTAGGTTTTTTTAGTTGTAGGATATTATTGGATAAAAAAATTTTGGTGTTTGGGAAAATAGTTGAGTTTTTTTTGTGATGTGATATTTGTGAGAGAAAAAGTGAAATGATTTTGGAGTTGGATGTGATATTTTGTTTGGATTTATTTTTTTTTTTTTGGTTTTGCAAAAACTGTCTTTTAGTGGAAAAAATCAAAAAAATCCAAACCCATTTTTTGCCAAACACCGCCAATATCCTACAACTAAAAAAAATTACAAAAAAACCTACTTCCCAAACACCCACTACAACATATAAGACTTTTGGCGACCAATTATTTTGGTCCCTAAAACTATTATTTTAGTCTCTAAATGTTTTTGTGACAAAATTAATTTCGTCACTAAAAAAGTCACTAAAAGTGCGTCTAGAAAAGTCTTTAGCGACCAATTTTTGAAAATGTCCCCAAAAATGACAATTAGTGACCAATTTTATATTGTCACAAAATGTTTGATTTTACAAGACTAAACATTTGGTCGCTAATACTTCGTCATAAAATGTCCCAATATGGTCGCAAAAAACAAAATAATGACACTTTTAACGACTATGATATTTGGTCGCTAAAAGACATATAACTTTCTCTACAACACATTTTCGTCGCTAAAAATCAAAGTTAAATTTTGTAATCATTTAATCTCATAGCTAAAATGCACAAAATTAAATGTCATCCAATCATATTAAAAAAAAAATTGACATCCACATATCAAACCCACTCTATTCCCAAACCATAATGAGTATATAGAAAGTAAATTTGACAAAAATTAAAACTAAAAGTTTCCAAATTCAAATCAAAGTAATACCAGTTCAAATGAAGAATAGCAACAATACCATAGTTTCTTCAAAGAAAATATCTAAAAAAACATTTTCTCAACATCAATATCAGGCTTTATATCAGACAGGCTTGGCACAAGAGGCTTCAAGTTGTACTTAGGTGTGACACCCTTTGGACATCCCTACAACCCAAAATTCAAAAAGAAGAATCAAATAATAAGAATCAACACAACATAATCTCATTAAATAATCAATAGTCATTCATAATCAAATAAGTTACAAATAATGAAAAAACACGTTATCTCAGTGTACTTGAAGTATTAGTGAGCTATAATAAGAATCAACACAACAAGAAAGTGAGTCACCTAGAATCAACATAATAAGGTTATCATAATCCAAGCACGTTATCATAATCAAATGTTCTAAATAACAAACACACTAAATTTATAACTATGACAGATCTATCTAGAGCAAAAGGTACTCACTATGATGGTAAATCAGAAGTAAAGCCTTATATAATTACAATTCAATAAATAAAATCTATAAACAGAACCCACCAAGGAAGGAGGAGAGAAAAATAGATGATAGATGAGTTTCCATCGCAACCTCATATAATTACAATCAATAAATAAAAATTAGGATTAATTACACTATATATTCTCTTTTTGGTATGAAATAAATTTAGAAAATTCAAAAATAATTTTTTTAGTTTTCATTTTTGTCAAATTAATTTGTAATTTTTTGAAAAAAAATCAGAAATAATTTCTGAAAACTCAACAGAGTCAAATTATTCTTGGACTGTCAATTAAAAGCCTTCCTCTTCAGCTCACACTTTTCGCCCTAACGTCGAGGCCCAGTTGAGCAGAGTCAAAGTTGGGCCCAAACTTGATTTTGGGGGCCGAATTTTAAGTACACGTAGCTCAACTTGAATTTCCAGTGGGCCGGCCATTTTGTACTATAAATCCACGCTAAACAGCTATTAAAATTTAAAAAAAAAAAAAAAGGAAAAAGAGAATTATGCATATTTCTGTTTAGGTTTTGTAGATATTTTTATTTTTGATATCTTTGGTTTGCATTTATTTGTTGATATAAGCTTTCTTCTTTCAAAATAATCAAAATAATATATATTTCTATGCTTAGATTCTCATTGGATTCTTAGATTTAAAATTTATTTTGGGATTTATTTTTATTTTGATCTTTTTAATTTTAGGTGGATATGATAAAGAGGAGAAAGCAGCTAGAGTTTATGATCTTGCAGCCCTGAAGTACTGGGGTCCGACCACCACTACAAATTTTCCAGTATGTTGCATGTGTCTTATTCTAGTTCTACTCCAAATGTTTCACAAAAAAATAGTGTACTATTGAAAATATAAAATCTTACTAACTTGTATGTAATGTAATGAAGAAATTGCAGAATTACTAAAGATTCCTTATTAATAGATAATAAGGAATGATGCTTATTGATAGTACCTTTGCAGCAATAGATTCCATTGCACGCTTCCTCCATAGATCAGCTTTTCGAGTTTCAAATTCCTCTCTACTCATGATGGGGGGTCCAGGATTGATGCCCATCCTAAAATCCGCAAGATCCCTAAAATCCACAAGAAAATTAGTCAAATTGTTTTGAAAAAGGATAACATTACATTAAAGGCTGAATAGGTGATAAAAAAAAATGTAAAGCCCATTTCATTGCTGATAGTTTCGGAAAATGAATGTAAAAGTGACATTACTTGAAAATAAGTCAACATTGGAGTATATTAAAAAGATTCAGAATTTCATTTATTTTCCTATAATATATATATATATATATTTTGCAATTAGATGATGCATCAAGGCAGAAAATAAATAAAAATAAATAAATTAAAAAAAAGAAGAAAATATGACTTCAAATTTAATTAAAATTATTTTTTGGTTGTTTAATTCAAACAGCAGCATCAAAAAAAAGATTTCGATTCTTTGTAAGAAAAAATCCTGTAGAAGAGAAATTCTAAGCATTTCTCTTGCGGGGTGCCCATTATCTTTTCCAGCCAAATTGGTGTTCTACCAAATTGTTGATCGTAACCCACCACCAAGAGTACCTGCTGCAGTACATACAGATAATGAAAAATAAATAAATTTAGACAACAAAAAGCATACTGATTTTGATTTCAACAAAGAAACATCGCCACTGCTGCTCACTTCTCTACTGAATTCCCGATCTTTGGATAACTCCCTGCCGCAAGAGGAAGAAGTTGAACTCGTCAATCAAATAAAATACTAAATGGGTAATTCAGCTTGAATACACAGTACAGGTCAAATGATCATACATCATAACAATTATTGAACCATAAAAGCTTCAAATGATTCATAAACACAGAACTTGGCTAAAGACTCTTCCAATACAACTAAAAACTTTTGGAGTACACTATCAGCCGCAAAGAGCAAATGGATTTGGTACTCATGAACAAGCATAGAGAATCCAATTCACAAACAGAACTATGTAGACCACCATCCAAGATTTTAAAAAATAAATAAACAAATAAGAGAAAAAAATTTAACAAAATAGTCATGGATTCAGCCACAACCATCCAGAGTTACACTTCCAACTCAACAGGACACCAAAATACCAGTTTGAAGTAACAAGGCTCTGGCAAAAGAAAAGAACAATCATGGATTCTCTATCCCGAAATTTCTGTCTATTTATTTTCTATCCCATTTTTGTGATATTAATCTAGACCGAGTTCAATTCTAGAGGAGCATAAATTTCATGAAAGATCAAAGTTCGACAAAATGAATCCAATGGTCAAATTTATCTAGTATATAGTGTGCTAGAAAGCTACAAAAGCATAGAATCCTTACTCAATAGTATATAGAAAGAGTCCGATGATGTTGGAGAGACGGGCACTGGATGCCAATAGACCATAACCAAAGGTCTAAATCCACACTCAACACCTGGACAAAAAGCACAAGGAAATAGAGATATGAAAATAGGATATAAGATAAATTCATCTTGAAAAATAGATAACAAAACAAGAGAGACAAAAGAGCGTGTAATTGGAGAATCATTAATGAGCAAAAACGATGCCAGCTAAACTGAGAAGATTGAAATGAAGTAAATTTGGGAAACAAATTATATTATTATATGTTGTTCCCTTTCAAAGAAAAAATGTAAAATGCGTTTTCATTTGTAAGACTGCCAAAGGAGCTTCATCCAAATCTGTCATTGAAGAGTTTTGATTTATTTAAGCTGCAGCACAACAAGATCATCAAAGCAAGAAGCCTCACATAGCTCATCAATTTTTAAGAGTGATTTCCAATTATTGGCACATGTACGGGACTAATTCCTCTGTAAGTGTGTATTAATAATTAATAACTATAATCTAACATATTTTTGGACTTACAAGTGATCACATTTTAAAATCCCCTACTGAAATTGTAAAAAATAACAGAAAGACTTCTTTTTCTTTTCTTTTCTTTTTTTTTCTTTTTTTTTTCCAGGAGTCAATATAACTAAATTTCATTGAACTTTATTTGGGTTGGATCGCAAGCAATTGGGGACAAGAAAACTTGAAGACCAGCACACTTTGGTTGCCAATCCCCTCAACGGCTAAGCTTTCAACTCTTAGACATAATAGATTTCTTCAAGAAGATTTTCTAAATGCAGCTTGGCCGATTAACATGTTCCAAAAAAATTGACACAACAAAAAGAATCAAAACTTACAACCATTGTGATTTGGTACAACATGAGAAGAAGAACCAGAATGCATATATTACAACTAGTGATGAATTTGTATCTATCTCACAAAAGATCAGATGAGATCACAAAATGGTGTAAGGATGTGTGCATGGCTCGTAAACTGGCTGGTAAAAAGTAGTATAGACATACATATATACACACACACACAAGTTCAATCTATGTAAACAATTGTTCAATTCCAACAAGCATTAAGATAAGAAACAAGTTCAGTCTCTGTAAAACACAGATTGAAACACAATAAGAAATTGAAAACACAATAAACAGGTCGATTATGGAGATCGGAGATCGATTACGATAAACAGAGATTGAAACACGATAAGAAATAAAGTAAGACATAGATTGAAACACGATAAGAAATTGAAAATACAATAAACAGTTCAATCTATGTAAAACACAGATCGATTACGATAAGAAATTGAAAGTTCGAATTGGAGCTCTTACAGGTCGATTACGGAGATCGATTACAGAGAGAGAGAGGCACCAAAATTTGAAGAAGATTGAGCTCCCAATCTGCCTTGGAGCTCCCGACTTTAGGGCTGAAGATTGAGCAAACCGAGGTGCGAGAGATTGAAGATTGACAATTGAAGATTGAGCTCAATCTTCAATATCTTCAATTGTTAATTGAAAAACGACTATTAATCTTCAAATGTGGAGCTCAATCTGCCTTGGAGCTCTTACAGGTATGAAGATCGATTACGGAGAGAGAGAGAGAGAGAGAGAATGAGCAAGTTAGGGCTGAAGTGAAATTAAGGTCCCGACTTTTCAATTGTTAAAATGATGAAAATAATTGGTCTCAAATTATTTTTAATTGATAATGGCGAAAATATTTGGTCCCTAATTGTTAATAATATATTAGCAACTAAATTTATTAGTCTAAAAAAATTATGTAAATATATTAGCAACTAAATTTATTAGTCTAAAAAAATTATGTAAATATTAAGTGAGAATATTATTAATTATTTTTACAATCTTATAAGTAAATTATTATATGTTTAAATTTGTCCCTAAAAGATTATTTTTAGTGACCAAATTTAATTAGTCCTTAAATATTAGTCTCTAAAAGACTAATTTCTTGTAGTGACCTACAATATGGTGACACAAACAATCTATAATATAATGTTTAGATCATAAATTTAAATATAAATTTTAGAAATTTATAAAATGAAAATGAAATGTTGATGAAATAAATATATATATATATTAAATTATTACCTAAATCCATAATTTAAATATAGTCTAAGAGTCTGTTTAATATATTTTTTGTTATTCAAGCTTTTGAAAATCAAATAATAAAAGTATTGAAAACATTTTTTTAGTTATTTACGCGAAATTTTGGAAATTTTAAAAGTAGGATTGTATTTAGAAAACTTTGTGAAAACAGTTTTAGAAATAACTCACTAAATAAATATTTTGAATTTAAAAAAATAATAATAAATAAATATAAAGAGATTGATACGAGGGCCCAACTTGTCTCAGTTGAACCTAAAGATAGTCTAATTCCAAGCCATATATATTATAGTCGGTGGACAGTGTTACGTGATGTTTCAAGTTGTCAATTTCTCTACCTGCTACCCCTCTAATAATTTACCCCCCCCCCCCCCCCCCCCACCCACCCATTTTAAAAATCGGATTAGTGGACGAATCGGAAAAAAAATCGGATGGACGGGTCACCGGTTCAACCGTCGGATTGAATCGGAATCGAACCATAACGTAATAAATATATTAAAATTATATTTAAATAAAAATATAAGTAATAAAATTATAAATTTAAAATATTTAAAATATTAAATTATCTTAAATATTTGTCCTAATATTTTTTTTACTGAAAAATATAATAATATATTTTGAAATATTATTAATTTCAATTCTGGAAGATGAAATCAAATATTTAATATTCCCTCCATATGATTTTAATTCAAATAATTTGATTGAAAGGAGAGCAAAAATTTTGGAGGGATATCAAAATTTTAATATTTCCTCCAATACATTTGATTGAATCCCACATGGATTTCTTGAGTCTTTTTGAAAGAATTTTTTTCTTATAAATAGGTGAAGACTTTCACAATAATTTCATCAAAGCTCTTAATGGGATTCCTCACAAGAGGAGACCCTTAAAAAAAGAGTTTCAAATTAAAATTTTCTTATATTCTTATATTTTATATATATATATATAATAAGAAAAAAAAAAAAAAAAAAAAAAAAAAAAAGGAGCCGGACCGGTTCAATCAACCCGTGACCGGGTCAACCGGTTCACCGGTGGGTCAACCGGTTCACCGGTGGGTTCACCGGTTTTCAATAAATAGCCCAATTTTCAATAAATAAGCCGCTCCGGTCCGGGTTTCAAAACCTTGCCTACACCTACGGCCCCTCAAAAAAATAAATATAAAAAAGATACAAAATATGATTCTATTTTTGACTTATTAGGCTTTATATTGAAAAAAATAAATAAGTACCCTTTTTAAATTAATTCATATAAAATTAAACGATTTCCATCATCTTTTACAGATTTTATTATTACTATTTTAATTACTTTTATTATTACTATTTTAATTACAATAAATTATACGTTTGTTATGTAAATTCACCTGAGTGATAAAAAATAAATTAAAATAATAGAAAATTAATATTGTAGACAACTATTTAGCCCCAAAAAGACACGTACGGATGTGTCAAAGCATACTTTCAATAATGGTCCCTTGTTTTTATTTCCAGCAATGATAGAGGGCCACAATTTTTGTGGTTCAAATGGTTCGAAATTACCAAAACGATGTCATTTTGGACAGAAAACAACATCAAAATTGCCAAAACGACGTCGTTTTGGCAATTTTAAGCTATTTGAGTCACAAAAATTATGACCTTCAATCATTTTTCTTTTATTTCATACTAGCTGACAGCACATGATGTGGTTGTAATTCAAGTAATAAAAATAAATAATAAAAAATTTAATATCATAATATGTATGTTACTTAAGTGATAAGTATATTTTTAATAAAATTTAAGATCGTAGGTTCAAACATTACTTACGCTGTGTATAATAATTTTTTTACTTTAATATATATAAAATTATCACGTGACATGAGGAGAAGAAGGTCTTCCTAAATCAATTTAGGAATTCACCTTTAATAATAATATAGGTAAAAAGCAGCCATTTGACTTTTTTTAATAAAAAAACATTTGATGAAATAAATGATGTATAAATGAGACCTTGACAAAGGATTGGTTTCATTTCTTTGTTGATGTTTTAAATAAGCCTTTATAAAGGAATGGTTTCATTTTTTGATAGCTGTTTTTTTCTTTCTCAAAACATGGATAGGAAAAAACGGAAAACTTTAACGAATGGCACGAACTCAATTCTTGTTTAGTTCATTAAAAATTTGTTCAAATCAAAATGATTCAATATGTAAATAAGTTAAGCTTTAACATATTTTAAACAAGTTTCAAAATCAAACTTAAATAATCTATTATTCATTCAACTCAATTCGGTCGTTTACATCCCTAGTTTTAGGAAACATTTTAGTTTATCCTCCCAAAATAAAATAAAAAAATCATAAAAAATATCAAAATGTTATGAAACTGTGGTGTTGAACTTTTCATTAAAAAAAAAAAAAAAAACTAAGTATAAAAATAGAGATAAAACTTTTAAGGATGAACAATAATAGGGTAATTTAATTCCAATCTCATACTTTAAACATCCCAAACAAATTCAAGGAACGAAGATACTCGATTGACTCCAAAACAAATCAAACAAATCCAAGGAAGAAAACATCCACACACAAATAATTATATATAAGTGGATAAAAAAAATATTGAGTTATATATCAAGGAATAAATAAATAAAAAAAATGAAACCTGATCAACTGCCCCTAACACAAACAAAAAATTGTGTAGTTGGACACCTGCCACGTTATTCCTAAATCATCAATATAAAATGATAGATTTCACAATACTTATCAATTATAATTATTATACTGCACCGCCTGACCATAATCTGCCTGCGAGCAAGCACTGAATAACTTCTGAAATCGAAAAATTATTCAAAACACAACTAAATTGTTGCAAGGCTGTTTGCAGGCCGTCTAGTTGTGCTTCTATGAATCCAGTGAGGACTTTGGGACCGGCTGTCGCAGCAGGAAACTACAAATCGATATGGATATACTTGATCGCACCCACACTCGGGGCTATAGCAGGAGCAACTGTCTACACCGTTGTGAAGCTCCCTAGCGAAGATGGTCAACCCCCACGGCTCAGGAGCATCCGTCGCTAAGAAAAATTATCGAATGAGTCGAAAAATTTAGCGCAATCATGTGTCTATATAGTTATTAATGGTCATGATTACGTAAATTTTTCGAAACACTAGGTAATTATTTGTGCTTAAGTGACTTTGTTTTATTAGTATTTATGTGTGATAACAGTGATGGTTGACAGTGAAAGCTTGACGGTTTGAGAATAAAGGTGATGGACTAGGCCATGTGATTGCATGTCCACACCCCTAGGCTTTGGCAAAATAATTTGCACGGTTTGTTATCTTCTCATCACTTCAAAACATCTCATTCACTTGAAAGGATGAGCTTGTGAGGTGATATGAACGTTTGTGGGCCATGCCCTTGTGTGTGTGTTGATCTTTTGTTCACATTTGTATAATATACCCAACAATATGTGTCTTGTATTAATTTGTTTATTAAGTAATTTCTATGCTTGAGGCTTCTATGATGTTAGATAGATTTTGGATCTATTTGGGTGGTTGTGTTGGTGGTTTTTTGGAGAGAGTTTTAAATAAAATTATCATGACTACTAATCTTATTGTAATTTTGCGTGAGGTCATGAGGATGTCTTTGACATTATATGCTTTAATCAATATTGTGAAAATCTAACACCTTGGTTGATTTAAACTTGAATCACTTTCTCTCCTGAAATTTCTTTTGGTAGTCTCTTCCCAAATTGAACCACAACCACATAGTATTGTCCCCTCCACAATAACTACCCCTTCCTCTCTCTACACATGCTTTAGGAATATAGAGTGAAAAAGAAAGCAAAAAAATTAGGTTTGATGTTGAAAATGGGTTCTTAATCTCAACCACTAATGCTCTTCCAAAATCTCCTCCCACCAAGGTAGACAAAAGAAAAAGGTATATGGGAGATGGGTACGCTTAAGACTTTTTTGTTGTTCAAGTCAATTATATCTCATATAGTGCATAAGTTTGAAAAAGTCTTTTCTCTAAAACCTTGGGGTTTTTACGCAACCTATAGGTATTTGCAAGTTTGTGTGTAAAAGCATACACTTATGTATGACAATGGTTTTGGGATATGATTAGAGAGATAATTATGAGCATTACCTCACATTTTATAGGAACTTCATTTATATTGTTGTGAATTTGTAATAGTTTTGTTAATTCTACTTATTTTAAGTTCAAATTGATATTTATGTTCTCGTCTCAGGAGACCTGCACAAAACTATGTTGAAATTGAATTAGAAATGGAAGCATATGGTTTTGAATTTTGTTTTAGGATCTTAATCTCACATTATAATGATATTAAGATGATCATATTTATCTATCATGTTATGTTCTAGCAAGAATGGCTCATAAGCATAAAACTAGTGATTCTTTCCTACAAATCCACTAAAGAGAATCTCTTTCTTGAATTCAAGAATGTGTATTATCATCAATTTATTAGTAACTATTTTTTGTTATCCACCAGTGAGCAATGAAATGTGGATATGTGTAGTAATTTAATTTGTATATCTATCTTTTTTGTTATTAAAAAGGGTTGAAACCAATTGGAGACGTACTCTTGAGCATGATTGGGCTAATTCAGTGATTTACTGCGAATGATTGAAATTGTTTATTTTAAATCTCTATCAATTTAGATCACTAATTGTGTTTGGATTGAAGAGAAGAGTTAATTGTGAGGGCAAGGAGGCCAAAAGAGAGAGAGAGAGAGAGAGAGATGAGGTCTCATTTGTTTGTTTGTAATATTTAATTAATGAGATTGTTGGCTGTATAATTTGTAAAAGTCAGTCACAATTTAATACGTGACACGAAAAGGGCAATTTGGAGAGTTAATACAAGTTGCCAATCAAAGTCGAACACGTGGCAGTTCGTATTGGTTATAATGGATTTGCGTAGCACTGGAACAATCGAGAGATACAAGATAATATGGCCTAACGGTTACTCATAAAGTTTAAATTCAAAATCAGGAGGGAAGCCTAACTGCAAGAGTGGCGTAGTGGGACTGACTATGAGAGAACATGTTCAGCAATTATGGGAGGATATTTCAACGGTTAGAAGCCCACTTCGACGGTTACCACTAAGAAGTATAAATAGCAAGAAATACCCCAGAATGAAAGACCTAGATTCAGATCCAAAAAATCAGTTTATTTACTTCTTATTTCCTTCCAGTTTTTATATTTTTCAGTTCTTTACATTTCTAGCACTTCAATTCCTGTACTGCACTTCATTTCCTATGAGTAGTTTCAAATAGTTTGTTGCTGTGAACCTCTACGAGGCTAGCTCAGATCATTGTAGGTTTTCATTTACTTAATGAAATTCAGATTCTGAAATTGTTCTTCACTTATTATTGTTTACTAATTTCTCCTAAACAAGCCACCAATAAAAGTCTTTTTCATTGAGGCTAAAAGAACTATAACACAATCATCTGATAATTGAATATCAATTAATATTCTATAAGGACTAATTGATCATTGCTGGCATGCTTAAATTTACATTATTAACCTTGGAAAGCCAAAAAGCCAACATATATTTTTGGCACGCCTAGTGGGACTCTAAAATGGCTAGACGTAGGAGACAAGGAGAAAATGAACGTCTAGAAGAAGGTGTGAAGGAAGAGGTAGAAGTATCTGATCCAGAGGATAATGTGATAACACATCTTATGGAAACACCTATCTTATCAGAACCTATGGTCGAACATATTAGCACCTCGGAGCATGCACCACATGTTTAAAATATTGGACGATGCCATAGAATTGGACCATCCATTGTTCCGTCTACCCAGCCAATGAATCCGTGGGGAGGCTTGGTAGATGCCATGAGACAGTAATTAATGTATGCAATGGAAAGATGGGCAACATCCTTCATGGATCAAATGAATTCCCATCAACCAACTATCATAAGGCATATGAAGGAAAATTCAAATGTTCTTCAACAAAAATTGGCTAGAGATAAGCAGCCTATGCAAATTAATGGATATACTAATGGTCAGACTAGTAATTAAAATTATGAAAGACCATCACATGTACCTCAGTCATGGTATGAGCCTCCTCCGAGGCCTTTGGTAAATCAAAATATCTCATTATCTAACAGCGAAACCATACAAATTGGTGGATTTGGGCCAACACGAGAAAATCGTGTGAAAATGTTTCCAAATCTCATGTTCGAAACCATGTTTGGCACAAGGGGGTTCACTATCCCTCTGTTCGAATTCACACATGGAGGGTTGGAAAGGTTTCTTGCGGCTGGGAGATAAACAACACATGTTTCTCCTCTTACAGCACCTTTCGCAGGTCAGGCCCAGAGAGGTCAACCATACTCCCAACAGCAACCAGTACCATAGGGACAGCCAGTTCTAAATATACCTCCCTATGGACCAAGAGGACCTCAAGCACATGGGATTCCACTAAACCTTGTGTTTGTTCTTCCAGTAATAGTCCAACAAGCACAGAATATGGTTCCTAGGGACCAAATTGCTGATATTGTTAGAAAAATGTGTGAACCTATGGCTCGGGGGATTCAGACTCCTATATATAGAAAGCTATACCTAGAATGGATGGATAGGGTACATGAATACCCAAGAGGGTTTAGAATACCAGACTTTGCTCTATTTTATGAAAATGGAAACCAGTCAACAGAAGAATACATTGCCAAGTTCGCAGGCCAATGTGGTGAATTTACCAATAATGATTATATGAAGTTGAGACTCTTTCCAAATTGTTTAATTGGGACAGCCTTTGTATGGTATATTAACCGTACACTTAGTTCTATCCAAACTTGGCAGCAAATGGAGGAAACATTTCATGCCCAATTCTTCCAAACAGAGCCTGAAGTTTCCATGGCAGATTTGGCAAGGTTGAGTCAAAGGCTTGATAAGAAGGTTGTTCAATTTATTACTAGATTCAAAAGAGCACGAAACAAGTGCGGTTATTTTACCAAAGCCTGAATTTGTGAGATTGACTCAAAATGGTTTAGAGTTTAGTCTTCGAAAGAAGTTCGATTCAACTAAGTTTTGAGACTTAGTGGAATTAACCTATAAGGTGTCTAGATATGAATATTTACTTGAGGAAGAACAGGATCGAAGTAATGCATCACATAAGACTTATTATGCAGCAGAAATCGTAAGGAAAGAGCCTATGACCTATGAGGCGTTAATTCAGAAGGACACCACAATAGATCAGCAGTTTAAAAAGAAAAACCTTCATAGGAAGTATTCTTTTGATTTAACAAGAGTAGATGACATTTTTGATCATTTGCTTGCAGCAAATTTCCTAAAGTTATCAAAGGGAGTTAAGATCCCTACCCCAGAAGAACTTAAAGGGAAAATGTATTGTAAATGACACAATTCTTGATCTCATTTAACTAAAAACTGTATTGTTTTTCAGGACAGGATCTAAGAATAAATTTGAAAGGGGTGTTTAAAGTTTCCACCCAAAGCAGAGAAAGTTATAGGGATTGACACCAACCCGTTCCCAGAGATTGGGGAGGTTACAGCCAATGTTGGCGTGTCAGATTTCCAAAACCTATCCTTGAAGGAATTGTAGGAGGTTAATGTGCAGATGTATGTTGCCAGCTAGACTGCTTTCAAGAAGGATACTAGAAGTTTACCAACAAATGGACAGAGCTTTGCGGACCAAAAGGATGACTCTAGTGATGAAGCACTAGATGATGACTCTCTTGAGGTAGCTGCCATGCAACAGAGGTTAAGTTACAAATGGCTAAAAGGGCTCCCAATTAATGGAAAACAATATTACAAGGATGTACAAAAACACCCTAAGCCAACCAATACCTACAACAAGAGGCCATACCTAACTAGTCCCAGACAGCAGCCATTCTTGGCTGGACCACCAGCCACTAGAATGCAATCCAAGGGTAAAAGACCTCTGCATGAGTTTAGACCACCCAATTACTACAGGACGGAAGGCAATTATCTTGAGAGAAGGCTTGAATTGGGCTCAAGTCAGGGAATCAGAACCAGTAATTGGCCTCCAACATCAATTTTGAACAATATGCAAGGCAATTACCCTGAAACAAGGCCTGAATTAGGCTCGAGACAGGGTGCCAAAGCCAGTGATTGGCCTCAACAGTTAGCTTCAAATGTGGCTTCAAAGACTGGGAAAGTAAGTTTAGCAACTGAACCAGTGAGTTTATGGGTACTTAGGGTGCCAGACTGGTTTGTCATGCAGAACAAGCCTAAGGAAATACCTGCACAGAGAAATGTCTTTGGAGACAAGGGAAGAATGATTAAACCTCTCTTGGTGGCTCTAAATAATTGGGTATTACTCAAGCACCCCAAAACAAAGGAACTAGATATGGTTCCAGTAATCTCCAGGTCTCAATGAGGAAGATCCAGCGAAGGTATACCCAGTACCAAAAGGATCTGAAGGAAAGTGGAAAGAGTTCTTCATTGGCCTAATCAAAAGGCTAGACAGAGGAAAAAGAAAGTCCAAAATTGGCTCCTCAGAACAAAATAAGTGTCAGCAGAGAGCAGTTGGCTAGGGTTCACACTGAACTGAAAGCCAAGGAAAGATCTAGCTTAGCAGGTCTTGAAAACGCCTTGATGGAAAGTAACAATGAGACAGGAGGAGAAGTTGAGCTAGGCCAAACGAAAGAAATGGCTGAAAATGAGATGTTTGAAGCCTTCATGGCTGAACAGACCTTTTTGGTCGAAAAGCCAACAAAAGCAAACCACAAACGAGTTGATTCCAAGGAAGTCACCAATACTGAGGTACCAGAGTGCAGCATGGAAGATGCTTCCGAAATAACTGAACAAGTTAGTTTGGAAAATAAACAAGTGCAGCCAGCAGGTCAGTTTGGTTCATTTCCTCCAGTGTCAGTAAACATGGTATATATATTGCCACAGGAGTTCTAGGTTGAAGATGGAAACCAAGAAGATCAGGAAGATGACCCTATTCCAGTTTTTAGTGAAGATTCATAGGTTAGCATGGTTCAAGATGAGTCTGAAGTGACCACACCAATAGAAATTGAAGATGAAAGTGAGGAAGTGAGTATTAATCTCTCGTATCCCTTCGAGTATCCTACAACATCTATGACGCAACACGTTAAGCCCTTGTATATCAAGGCTTATTTCGATGGGATACAAATGAATAGGGTGTTAGTGGATAATGGGGCAGTAGTGAACTTGCTTCCAAAGTCTTCTTTGAAGAAATTAGAAAAAATAAACCCCAGATTAATCCCAACCAGCACAACCATTGCTAGCTTCGTTGGGGATAAGCGGATGGCTCAAGGCATCCTACCCATCAACTTGAGTTTGGGAACTAGAGATTGCATGACAGTATTCTTTGTTATAGATAGTAATGCCAAGTATAATACTTTACGTGGCAGGGATTGGATCCACACAAACAAATATGTGACTTCCTCTCTACATTAGAAATAATGATGGCCCTATGCAATGGAAAGATAGAGGAGATCAACACAGACCCTCAACTCTTTATCGCTTGTGCTAACTTTGCAGAGGCTAAGTTATATACTGAAGAAGTGACACCACTCAGTATATTGAGGAAACCTGATGGAACAGCCAAAGAGACAGTTGATGAGGAAGGAGCACACCTGAAGCACGTAGTGCAAGAGAGTGCTGATAAAGACTTCGTCACCAAGGATGACAATGATGCTTGGTTGTAGGCAAGAAGTTGAGACCCAAGAAGCCAGACCCTTGGCTTTAGTCAAGTTTTCAGCATTGGATATAAAATCAATAGTCCAGAAGGTTTAGAAACGAGAGAGGAAAGCCATGGTGGTTAGCTATAATCAGGAGTAACAAAAGGTCAAGCCTTTGACCCTTGATAAGTACTTTGCATTGGACATTGAAACAAAAGTCTAAGAAATACAGGAAGAAGAAGCCTTATGGACAGATTTTGTCTATGAAGAAGAAGGCAAAGATGTTGAACTAGAGAAGGTGGGAGTAGAACAAAGCAAAGAAGTTGCTTTGAAGGCAGAAGAAGTCGAAGGAAAAGCATTAGTAAGTGCTCAAGTACAAGACCCTTTGGAATAAGTCAATTTAGGGGAAAGTTCTGCATAGTAACCCACTTATATTAGTGTTTGGTTAAGTTCTATTGACATGAACCAGTTGTTGGTAGTCCTAAAGAAATATAAGAATTGTTTTGCATGGTCTTATAATGAACTATCAGAATTGGATAGATTATTAGTAGAACATAGGCTCCCTATGAAGCCTAACTTCAAACCACGCAAGCAGAAACTAAGACGGATGAGCCCTGAAGTGGTTCAGAAAGTGAAGGAGGAAATTCTCAAGCTCCTTAAAGCAGGCTTCATTAGAACAACCAGGTATGTCAAATGGTTGTCTAACATTGTGCCTGTGGTTAAAAAGAATGGCAAGATGAGGGTATGCACCGATTTTAGAAATTTGAAATTGGTAACTCCAAAAGATGAATACCTCATGCCTATAGTGGATCTATTGGTAGACAGTTCAGCAAGACACAGGATTTTGTCTATGATGGATGGACATTCTGATTATAACCAGATCTGCATTGTAGAGGAGGATGTTCACAAGACAGTATTTAGGTGTTCTAGGAATATTAACACCTTCGAATGGGTAAAAATGCCATTTGGTCTAAAGAATGCTGGGGCAACATATCAGAGGGCAATGAATACTGTCTTTCATGATTTTATTGGAGGATACCTAGAGTGTTACATTGATGATATTGTTGTAAAGTCTCAGTGTATGGAGGAACACTTGGTTCACTTGGTAGCAGCTTTTGAAAGAATGAGAAAGTTCAAGTTAAAGCTTAATCCTCTCAAATGTGCTTTTAGTGTGTCAGCTGGAAACTTCTTGGGGTATGTTGTGCACAATAAAAGAATACAGATTGATCAGAATAAAGCCAAAGCCATCATTGAGGCCAAACCTCTATCAAGTAAGAAAAAAGTACAAACGTTCTTTGGTCAGGTTAATTTTCTTCAAAGATTTATTTCTAACACTGCAAGGAAAACTAAAGTATTTTCTTCTTTGTTAAAGTTGAAAGATGAATAGGAGTTTGCGTGAACAGCAGAGCATCAAGCTACTTTCGAAGGAATTAAAGCCTACATGGCTAAGCCTCCAGTGTTGATGCTGCCAAGGAGCGACAAGCCCTTGAAGTTAAACATTGCTGCAACAGAAGATTCATTGGGAGTTTTCCTAGCCCAAAATAATGAAGAAGGTAAGGAGCAAGCAGTTTATTACCTTAGTAGGTTTTTAAATTCTTGTGAATGTAAATACTCAGCTATAGAAAAGATGTGCCTTGTATTATACTTTGCAGCAATAAAATTAAGATATTATCTTTTGCCTAATGTTGTCTTGGTAATTGCAACCACAGACTTGGTTAAGTACATATTATCTAGACCTATGTTGAGAGGAAGAATTGGCAAATGGATATTAGCTTTATCAGAATTTCATCTAGAATATGTCCCCCAAAAGGCAGTAAAATGACACGTTTTGGCTAACTTCTTGGCAGATCATCCACGTCAAACAGAAAGCCAGGAGATAATGGATCTTGGTATGGTCAATGTTGAGTCATGGCAGATGTGGTTCGACGGATCAAAGACCAATGGTCTGATTGGAATTGGTGTTGTAATTAAGTCACCACAGGGGGTAGAAACCACATATGGTTTCAGGATTGATGAAATTACTTGTTCCAATAATCAAGCTGAATATGAAGCTTTAATAATAGGACTGGAAATGCTTATTGGATTACAAGTTCATGCAGTTGATATATTTGGAGATTCTCAATTGGTAGTAAACCAAGTAAAAGGAATTTTCAAATGTCAAAGTGTAAGCATGTTATCATATTATGTTGTTGCATTACATTTGCTTTCTCAGTTTTAAATAGCAAATGTGACTTATATCCCAAGATTCATGAATAACAAAGCCAATGATGTAGCTCAGAAGGTTTCGAATTTCAGAAGGAGAGATAACACTCAATTGAACATAAGTCAAGCAACATATCAAAAATTAATACCACATTTAGCTAAAAGGAATGTTGTGCTGGAAGTCAATCATAATGACTTACAAGATCAAGATTGGAGGCATCCAATCATACAGTACTTAACTAGCTCATCTTCGAAGGTCAGCAGAAAGATTAAATTACAGTCTATGCAATACATAATATATGGTAATGCTCTTTATAAAAGGGGAGCAAATGGGTTGTTATTGGAATGTCTAGGGTCGAAGGAGGCATTGACAGCCATGATTGAAGTCCATTAAGGCATTTGTGGTGCCCATCAGCATCAACTTGGTGTGAAGATGAGATGGTTGCTTCGAAGGCATTCCTACTACTGGCCAACCATTCTTAAAGATTGTATAGAGTATGCTAAAGGTTGCCAGGTATGCCAAAAGCATGGCATGATAAGACATGTACTAATAACTGATTGTATGTAATTGTGAAGCCTTGGCCATTTAGAGGTTGGGCTATGGATATGATAGGGAAAATAAATCCACCCTCTTCGAAGCATCATTGTTTCATCCTAGTGGCCACAGATTACTTCACTAAGTGGGTCGAAGCTAAACCATATAAGGTTGTGGATCAAACTGAAGTTATTGGATTTATTAAAGATCTGATTCACAGATTTGGCATCCCACAGACCATAACTATAGATAATGGGACTGTATTTGATGGAAAGATGGTAAAATCTTTCACAGTAGAATTTGGAATTAGTCTTATTAATTCCACCTCTTATTATGCACAAGCAAATAGTCAGACAGAATCATCTAACAAGTCCTTGAAAAAAAGGAATACAAAGGGTTGTAGAAGACAATATTAGGGATTGGCATAACTTGTTGTTGGATGTATTATGGGCTTATAGGACTTCTCCAAGATCAAGTATTGGAGTCACTCCTTATATCTTAGTATATGGGCATAATGCAGTGATGCCTGTGGAGATTAACATTAGGTCCTTAAGGGTGAAATGCGAAGACCAGTTAAATTCTGAGCAATATCATCAAAGCATGTTCTTGGATTAGAGAATATAGATGAAGCTAGAATTCTGGCATTAAATAATATTTTGTTCCAAAAGACAAAGGCAGCCAAAAGCTATAATAAGAAGGTTAAGCATATTAGCTTTGATGAAGGTGATTTGATGTGGACAACAATACTTCCAATAGGAATTAAAAGCCATAAATTTGATAAGTGGTCACCTAATTGGGAAGGACCATATCAAGTCCATAGAGTTTTACCTGGGGGAGCATACCATCTGAGAAATCTAAATGGTTATGTACATTCCAAGAAAATCAATGGCAGGTATTTGAAGCCTTATTATCCAACTGTGTGAGAAACACAAGAAGTGTGAGAAATGTTAAACAAAAGAAGCACGAAAACACTCAAATAATAAATAAGGATTTCATTTCATAAAGAGTTAAGTACATGCAGCCATAGATTGGCCTAAAAATCAGTACAATGCTTCAGTTGTTCCCTTATAATTGATTCTCTACTTCTAAGGGATGTGAACAACTGAATGGCTATAGCCATGTCTTGCCTACGGTCAGCTAGCCCTTAATTGGTAATCTGCAGTTTTGTAGCAATTTGATCCAAGGCTAGCTTAATTGCTGCTAACTCCTCTTCTAATTGGGCCTTTTTCTCCAAGAGCTGAATACGAAATTGAGAAGTAGAGGAATGTTATCCTTTCAATTCAGATACCTCAGTATGTATATGGGAAACAAATTCCTTGTTTTTCAATAGCTTCTCTTCTGCAGCTTTAGCAATGGTGCAAATGTTGACATAGAAATCTATGGTAGCTGCTGCCTAGGATAAGTGGCTTGAAATGGCCATATTGGATAGCTCAATGACTTTGCAGCATTGGAGAAAACCATTCTTAAGTATGAGTCTTTGTAAGACTTCGAATGGGATCCTTGAAAATAATGTCAGCAATTCCAAACAGGCACCTAAGTCCAATGAAGGCAAAGAAACTCTGCTGATGGTTGAAGAGCTCTCAAAAATTTCCAAGAGGGAGTCAGCAAGGACCAATGGCTCAGCTTCACTACTGGTTGAAGGTGTGTCAAAAAGGCTAGCCAATCGGGCTTAAAAAATGTTCATCTCTTCCACTGACATGGAAGGTGCAGAAAGGTCTGGAAGAGATGGTTGCATAAGGATACGAGAAAGGGTTGAAGTGTCCCTGGCAGTGTCTATAGTCTTGGCTACCAGCAGATCAAGGGAAGAGGGACTGGAGTTGGATGGTGGTGGTGGACAAGAAATTGGTAAGTTACCAGTATCTTCTCTGGAAGCACCAGCTATCACTGATGAGGTGACAACTAAGGCCTTCTCGGGTGCTGAAGGGGCAGCCAGGATTATAGAGAGAGTAACTTGGGCTGAAGTAAAGGGTAGATGAGATAGATATGGAATTAAGCCCAGGCATAAAGAAATAGGGATGGCTTGCCTCAAAAAAGGTATGGAAAGTGTAGAGCTGGAAAGTGGAAGTACTGTCTGGATAGGCTCTACACTTAAGGGCACATCGGTATTGATCTTCTTTCTCCTTTTCGAGGTTGCCTCTAAAGGCCTTTTAACTTCAGACAGGACAGAAAAAGCCATTGTCGAAAGAGAAGGAGGTGGAGTAACTGTTGCTGCAAGACAGAAAATAAGAAGCAACGGTAAATTTTATTGCTGAAAACTTAGGAAAGGAAATTACTAGAGAAACTAAAAGAAATTACCAGCCTTAGAAGTAGTGGTGATAATGATTGGAGAACTGCGAAGAGTATAATGTTCGACAGTTTGTTACCTCCTTGCAGCTTCCCTCTGAAGTGTATCAGCAGCAGCAGCTTCATTCCTTAAAGTCTCTTGTTGTCTTCTTTTTTTAGATCTCTGGAAAACCACCAATTCTTTGGATTGTTCCCTCTCTACTACTTTGGCGACTGCCTGATGCGTAGGGTCATCAATGAAATCAAATGGAGAGATTGTTATTTTCTTCATCCTCTTAAGTAGTGTTTCTTCAGGTACCTCCTCATCTTCAGGATCAAGCACAAGTCTCATTTTCTTCTGTTGCTGTCACTGCTTGTCTTTAAGAATGTTTAGGGCTTGAGCCCTCTGAGGAGAGTCTACTTGTGAAGCTTCTGCATCAAAAAGAAGCTATAAGTAGATGAGCAAGACATTATAAAGAGAAGAGAAATGAGAGATGGAAGTGCATGCCACTCTTCGAAGCAGCCCTAGTGACTCTAGGAGGAGGAAGAGAGGCAGCAGGAGCAGTCTCTATGGCAGCATGAGTAGGAGTTGGGATAGCAGGAGTACTAGAAAGAATGATGAGCCCAATCTCCTTGGACTTGGCCTGAGGCACATCTAGTCCCACTAACAAATCTTGAGAATGAATGGCCAAGTGCACCTCCATATTAGCCTTCCACCAATTCTGGTATCTTTTCAATGTATCGCCTTGAGGAATGAAGGGTAAGTATTCAAAATCAATTAAGTCTTGAATCAACTTGGAGGTTGCTTTCTCCAATCTGGACCTTGGAACTTTCAGTTCTTTGCTTACAAGATTTGAGTTAGATTGGCTGCAGAGAGGAATAGGAATCCCTTGAGTGAATCCAAATTGCCTAGTAAATTGGGCAAGACAGTAGGGCTCAGAAATACACTTATAAGCTCTAGGATTCACAGTGCTAATGAAAGCTCCCTCGGAATCAGAATGGAAGCCCACATATCTTTGTGTTGAGGCCTAGAGCAGGACTTGTCACCTAAAAAGGCCCTCAGCCAGGCTGGTCCAATGTTGGCTTCGAAGGGATAGAAAAAGAGGCTAGAAAGAAAAGTTGGAAGTCGATGGAAAAAAGAAAAGTAGAAGGCAAAATTGGAAGGGTAAAGGGAGACCTTGGCAAACTTCATGCCATAAGAGGTAGGGTCTGGTGTAGAAATTTTAGGCATTTAGAATGCAAGTCAGTGAAGTATGCAAAAAGCTAGAGTTGAAGTATCCAAAATAGGCCTCCTTGATTGGCATCCATGGATTTTTTACAAAATTGGGAGCAAGTTCTGTAGACATGACCTAAAACATATGGAGCTGGAGCTAAAGCTACATTTTTATGCAAAACAAAAGCTTTAGCGAGTGGGGCAAACTCAGGCATAATCCTCTAAGAAGAGGTACAGAAGAGGAATTTACAAAGGCAATACAATAATAATAAAAAAAAGAGTTCCCTATCAGTTATAAAACCTTCCATTTTGTTCTCAGATTTGACAAAGTCACTATAGGATGAGTTCAAAGGAGGAATAGAAAAAGATACATTAATGTCAGGATAGTCTGGACCAAAGGGAATGCTAACCCTAAAAGGTGACAAATATCAAGGATAGTAGGGGCTATCATACCACATCTAAATTGGAAGAAATTAAAAGCAGAGTTTCAAAAACAAAGAGCAGCAGGTATTAAAAATGGATCCTCCAAAATAGTGAACCTGGATAGTTGAAGGGCATCAAAGAGGCAAAGTTCTTGGAGATCCAATGACCTAGTGGGAATAACTCGATCGTACCATTCTTCCCATTCTGGCCTTACTGTGGGCCAGCAGCGATGGGGTCAGTTCATCCTCTAGCTTCCCCAATCCAAACCACCTTCATAGAGGAGGTAATGATTCTCCAAATGTGGGTATAAAGCAGGAAGCTGAGTAGGAGCCTCCCTAAAAATAGGCCCAAGCACACATTCATGTTGCTTGTGACGACGGAGAATGAAAATGCGCCCATCGATTGCATTTTGTTCGCCAGCTTTGTATTTCTCACACTCTTAAGCAATGACCCTCTTCAAAGCTACGGATGGGCTTACGTGCTCCACAACTGGTACTTTCAAGGAGGAAGAAGCCATTAGCAGAAGTTTCGGAGGACCAAGCTGAGAAAAAGAGTAAAGAGAAAGAGAGAGTAATATAAATGAAGGGTTTGTGTTTTGGGCAAGCAAGTAAGTTAAAAGCGCAAAGGAAAAGGGTTTTTTCAACCTTTATGTCCGAAAGATGCCCAATCAGTCTAAATGGGTAAAAAGACCCGAGATAATTGTTTGACTGATTTTGGAACCCATATGAGTTTAAGCCTTTGTCTTAAAATTCATAAGAGTCTTGAAAATACAACATGAAAAGTTTCTCTCAAGGGTGATTGTTTGGGAGGGAAACGCATCTCAAGCACTCAAATTGGCTTTGAAAACAAATATTTGGCTTCGAAGCTAGGATTTGGCTCCAAAGCTAGATGTCAAACATCCAACTAGGGCTTCGAGAGCAGGTAGTTGACTTCGAAACACATTTTATGCCTAAGAATGCAAGAATGTTTAGGTTTGGTCTATTTCGAAGGGATTGGGGACTTGCTCTTAGGTTTCTTGTAAAATATAAAATCCTTCGAAGTGAACTTTTAAGTATTCTGTAGCTGGAATTTGATTCTTATTTTATGTTTTAGACTTCAAAGTTGCAAAGCCAGTACCAAATCAAGTAAAGGATCAAAATCCAAAAAGACTTGCCTGAATACGAAAAATTCCTTTTGGGATTTTCTGTCAAAATAAACCCTTTTTTGGAAAGCAGCATTGTTACTTTTAAAAGTACTTCGAAGCACTTAAAAGTAACTTTGATACAAAGGATTGGTCAATTCAAAGCTGTTAAATTATGTTGACCATGCGATTGGAATGAGAAGACCTGAGGCAAAGATTGTCAATTGTATTCCATAGTTTGGAGATATTCAAATCAGGCTTCAAGTATTCCATATTTTGGAGATGTTCAAATCAGGCTGCGAAGCAAAAATTGGTTAATTTGAAGCTCTAATTTTATTTGAATTGTGTGAATAAAATGGTCACAAGCATGCAATTGAAACATAAAACTAGATCATGCCAAATAGGGAAAGAAAACCCAATTTTTATTGATATGTAAGTAATTACATTAGAAAAGCCTACTTGGCTACGAATTTGATTTCATAATAATAGGGAATAGAAAAAGTAACAAGTTCATTAAATTTAACCCAATATTGTTCAATGAATTTATATTCTTTCTTTATTCTATCTTCTATCCTATCAAAGCTAGGTTGTTACAGCCGGTATGCTTTTATTTGGTGGAAAAGTTATTCAACTTTCACCTCAAACTCTATCTCTTTCAAACCTTGCTCAATTTCGTCCATATTTAAATCATTCCAGTACGTTGAATCCTTGTTCTTGAAGTCATCATATTCTTCAGTAAGTTTCTCTGCTTCGTACTGAGTCTAAATTCGATTGGCTGTGATTTTGTCCAAAGAGTCACTGGTAGCCAAAGAAATTTTGTACCAATGAAGAAGGAGTGACAGTTAATCCAAGAAAGGTTGAAGCTCTGTCTGGGCAATGGGGTTGAAACATGACCCCGAGTCATAACATCACAGGCCCATTGGAAGTTCTTGAGAGGAATCTCGTCTCCAAGAACATTGAAAAGCAAGTAAGAGAAGACAGCAAACAGAAGCTGAGCTTTATATTGCTCAAATGCAGTTGGAAGAGTTGGAGGTTGGTAGGAAGGTAAAAACTGATTCTTAAAAAAAGTAAGTTTCAATTCTTCCATCCAATGAGGATTCTGAGGGAGAGGAGGTGCAGAGGGATCCATCCCGAAGGAAGGGGGGAATGGGGGTCATTCACGCATTTGAGCCAGTTAGAAGAGCAAAGTTTTGTCTTCTTAGCCAAGAATGACGGATTATATCCCTATGCTTCATCTGGATGAGGGGTTGCTCGTATTATCTTCACTGGCATGGAAGATGTATACCACGCCACAAGCAAGTTGTCCTCTAGACTGCGTTAGTAATCAATGGGTATATAGGGGTAAACCACTAAGCTCCGAGTAAAAGGAGGAATAGAAAGGGGATCATCGAATTCGACAAATCGATGATGAATCCGCTCCCTTAATTGGGGTTCATTAGGTTTTGACCAACTTTCCTCGCCAGTGGACTGTAAGGAAAAAGAAGAGGCTTTGTCCCATGCGGAGAGTGGTGGGGCAGAAGAGGAGCTTCCAAGATCCATTTCTACAAATGCTTGGTCCAAAGGTTTATACTTGGCAGATTCTTAGTCTAAAGGTTGGTAATTTACAAAAGCTTCCATGACTTGTATAAATGGAGGTGGATAGGTGTAACCAATAAATGCATTAAGGTTCTTTCAAGGCCTGCAATCTTCTTCCAAAGACTTCTCGTATGCTCGATCAATGTAAGAAAAGGTGTGATTGACAATTGGAGATGTATCAGTCTTTTCGTCTACTCAAAGAATAGAAGTGCAAAACACAAGGATTTAATGAAGTTCACTGCTTCATTATTCAAAAAGCAATTATACTCCTAGAATATACAAAGTCCATGCACGTCCTAGAACGTGGGTAGATTGCACTAGTTCACTAATATCACCAAGTATTTGGTATATTAGTGCGAGGGGTAATGTTGGCTGTATAATTTGTAAAAGCCAATCACAATTTAACACGTGGCACGAAGAGGACAATTTGGGGAGTTAATACAAGCTGCCAATCAAAGTTGAATATGTGGTAGTTCGTATTGGTAATAATGGATTTGCGTGGCACTGGAACAATCGAGAGATACAAGATAATATGGCCTAGCGGTTACTCATAAAGTTTAAATTCAAAATCAAGAGGGAAGCCTAACTGCAAGAGTGGCGTAGTGGGACTGACTGTGAGAGAGCATGTTCATCAATCATAGGAGGACATTTCAACGGTTGGAAGCCTACTTCGACGGTTACCACTAAGAAGTATAAATAGCAAGAAATGCTCCCAGAATAAAAGACCCAGACTCAGATAAAAAAAACTAGTTTATTTACTTCTTATTTCCTTCCAGTTTTTACACTTTTCAGTTCTTTACAATTCTAGCACTTCAATTCCTGTACTGCACTTCATTTCTTAGGAGTAATTTCAAATAGTTTGTTGCTATGAACAAAGGCTGGGTCAGATCATTGTAAGTTTTCATTTACTTAATGAAATTCATATTCTGAAAATTGTTCTTCACTTATTATTGTTTACTAATTTCTCCTAAACAAGCCACCAGTAAAAGTTATCTTCATTGAGGCTGAAAGAACTATAACACAATCGTCTGATAATTTGTTAGGAATTAATTTTCTGTAAGGACTAATTGATCCTTACTGGTACGCTTAAATTTACATTATTAACTTTCGAAAACCAAAAAGCTAACAAAGATATATATATTTTTTAATATATTATTATGAGAAGCATTCTCTTTCTATTCCAATTTCATAAGAAAAGTGAACTGTTTACAATGTTTGTACCTTTTTTTTTTTGCTCATTACTCATTCTTGCACTTATTTTTCCCTCATTAAAACTAATCTAAGGTCTCGTTTGACAAGTGAGTTTTTTAGCCAAAAAGTCATAAAATTACTGAAAAAATCAAAAAGCCAACAACCTATACTAAAAAGTCAAAGATTCCCTTTTTATATCTACTTTTTACATATCTTTTCGTAAAAAGTCAAAAAGGCATCCCAAATATACTGATTTTTTTTACATCATATTTTAACCAAAAGGTCAAAAAATTACTAAAAAAACTTGTTCCCAAACAAAGCCTAAATATGATTTTAACTAATTTTATCCTTCTAAATCTTTCATTTCCCCCTCCTAAACCATAAATTCAAATGGAGTAAGTAAATACCAAAGTATAAGATGATTCTTTATAACGTTTTTTTAAAATATATATATATTTGTATATGAATTTTTTTATTTTATTATAATTATAATTTCAATATGCTTTTTTTTTTGAATGGTGGCTTTCCAAATCCACAGAGACTTTTTTGACCAGTGGGATGTCCCCATGCGACGATCTACTTTACTCATTTTATATCACACAGTAGTACTAGTACTAAATACTCAACAACCACCAAAAACCTAAATAATAGAATATTAGTATAGTCATTCATTTGGTCATACTCATACACATGGCTGGCCTGGCCTGGTCCATCCGATTCCTCTCTCCTAATTTTCGATCTGAAAAACGATCCTTGGTTGCCTCTGTTCTGCTTTGTTGTGGGTTGAGTTGTTGATTCATTCATTCATGGACTCATCAGGAGGTGATGATGATGATCAGCAGCAGCAATCGCCGCAGCTGCTGTCGTCGGGAGGAGGAGAGGAGAATATTATGATGATGAATGAGGGAAGTCCAACTCCAACTCCAACTCCTATTATTGCTCCTCCTCCTCCTCCTCCTCCCCCTCCCAAAGCTGAAACTCCCAATTTTATTGGGAAGCATCGCATGGCTGCCGCACTAGCCCACCTTCAACACCAAATCCAAATCATTCAGGTCTCTCTCTCTCTCTCTCTCTCTCTCTCTCTCTCTCTTGTGCATATATATATGTTAGGATTGATTAGTAAGTAAGAATTGATGCAGGAAGAGCTGGAGGAGCTTGAAACATGTGGTGAATCATCTCTTGTTTGCAAAGAGTAGGTCTTGTTTACTTTTCTTTCCTTCTTTCTTTCTTTCCTTCTGTTGTGGTGCTCTTTGAATACACTTAACCCTCTCTCTCTCTCCGCCTAGACTCGTATCAACAGTGGAATCCCTCCCCGATGCTCTGCTTTCAGTGTAAGATTTATTTCTCTCATATATTTTACGCTTTTTCGCTTTGTGAATTCAAATAACAAATGCTTTTTGATAATTGTTGGGTTTATTGAAACCAGTTTTTGGAATACAATTGTCATATCCAATTTTAAATTAGATTGGTAAGAACATGTATATACATATATTTAACCTTAGTTATTTCATTTCTATTTAAAATTATTCCACCACATTATTAAACACTATTTGGTTGGAATGAAAGTGGAATCAAATTATACAAACCAATAAAAGTTGACAAGCTTTTCTAAACATCATGTTGATGTTTTAGTTTGGAAAGAAAATAATGTTAGTTAAACAATAAAATAAAATAAAATCCCAAGCAAATATAATTTCCCCCAAAATTTTGACCACCATTGTATATTATTTGTGACAGAAGCCTGTGTTGCCATGGCAACATCACCAACCAAATATTTTTCAGGCACAGTATAAAACAAATGCTTAAAATATTTGACAATTTTATATATTATTTTAATCAACGTC
This sequence comes from Camellia granthamiana, assembly GCA_036172215.1. Classification (NCBI taxonomy): domain Eukaryota; kingdom Viridiplantae; phylum Streptophyta; class Magnoliopsida; order Ericales; family Theaceae; genus Camellia; species Camellia granthamiana. The sequence goes on along the minus strand of CM069916.1, from coordinate 1,959,723 downwards.
AAAACTGCCAAGCCAATTAAATAAAAAAAAAAAAAAAGGTCAATACTGGCAAGGCATCAGCACCACCCTATTTTACATGTGTGATTGGTCATGAAAAAAAAAATTAAAGTAAAAATGTTTTAAAAAAAAGAAAAAGAAAAAAAATGCTGGGTATTAACTCGAGTGATGGTTGATTTGCAGGACCAAAGGTCCGGCAGTTGTTGGTTGGGACAGGTGGTTCCATGGCGCCCATGGCTCTCGTGGTCGCAAACGGTGGATCTAAGCCCATGAGGGGGGGGGAACTGACTGAAACAAGCTATATGTATGTGAGAGTGGTTGTTGAGAACAATGTGTACCGGAGTGCTTAGTTGCAGATAACACTTTCGTAAAAATAACTAACGAATGTGCCTCAACATGTTATTTGGGATTGTGTTTGTTTGTTTTTTTTGTAGAGTATTATTGAAAGAATAATACTATATGCATCAATTAAGATATCAATTGGTATACTAATGGATGATATAACATAATTTAATAAGTCTTTGGTATTTATAATTTGTATAATGAGTGAGATCAATAATAATACCATAACATATGTTGGTACATCAATTGGTACGTATAACACTGCGGTCATTGAAACTAGAACTCACAATAAATATATACTAACTACAACTACTCACATCATGTCTTGCTTACTGATAACCCTCACCTACCTATCAATGAAATATAAAATTTTGGGATTTTTTTTCTTAATGACCCTCTTTAGAAAAAAGTTATTTTCTTCATACAACAACAGGACCATTCATTTTTGTACACTAACCCCTCATCTTAGTTCTCATATCAACACTATCATCCTTATTCCTCGTACAAGGTTTCGTAAGTAATTGTTCGAGTTTCTTTTGAGTTTAATTAGCTTAGAGTTATTTGAAAGTGTGAGGTATTATTTTACAGTTGAAATGTATACAATGTTCCAACTCTAATTCACAGAATAAATTAATGTTGTTCAACTGCATTTGGCCGAACATAACTAGTTTGCTTAATTATTTGGACATTCAACAGAATTCGACCAAACTAAGTTTGTTCAGCTGCAATCTGTCGAACAAATCAAGTTTGTTAAGCCATGGTTTGCAGGACAAAACTCGAACCTAAAAATGGAAAAGGCTTAAAATCACAATTTTCCATCCAATGACAAACAACTATTTGACTAGAGTATTCTCTGATCACCCTCCTAAAGCAAAGTGCTACACAAATATAACTTTAAAAGAGGACTAAAATTTAATTATATTCAATTTGTGAGCACACGTGCATTTTCAGGAGAGACTTGCAAGAGGTATCCAAAAGTCAATGGGGGTCTCAACAATTCAATGATTTAGGAATAAATAAGAATTCACACACCTCGCGTGAATTATTGATGCCAGAGATGGAGATGAACGGATTGCAGATAGAGAGGGTTGAGGCTTGGCTTCCTCAATCTCATACTGGTACTGGCAGGAACTCCCCAGTTTCCTACCAAGCCAGCATGAGGGTTTTCAAATGCAAGGATCCTGCAGCACATAGTTTTAATTCACAAACTGCAACCAATTGGCCATATATGCCAAGTCACATCATCAGTTAGTCTTACATGGAAGGTGCAGAAGAGAAAATATCATCTGAAGCACATAGCATCCACTTGGGATCATAACAAAATGTTTCAAGAACAACCGACTGGAAAATGCATTTGATCAAGCTACAATTTTGAATTGTTAAACAAGTAAATGATATTAATACTTTTTCATGCTTGAAAAAGAAGAATTTCACAAACCTAAAGAACAGTTTTATGCATAACAAGCATTACTAGTACATTCGATGATCACTATGCAATCGGCAAGACATGTACATTAAGCGACCGGCTAAGCAATCGACTATTTTGATATAACTTTACCAATACCCAAAACTGTCTCACTGACCGGAACCCAAAACTAATGTGTTTGAAGCCGAGAGCTCGCCAAAAAAAAAAAGAAAAAAAATACATAGTTTTCCTTTCCAAGATGTGGGCGATGTTACAAAATGACGCAATGCACCAACACTTCATACAAATGACGCCTGCATTCACAAAATATACCAGATTGCTGGAAGGGAGCAACCCACAAAACCCAATGTTAGCCTTACTGGTTCTGCTCATTTATGAGGAAGCAAAAATAACCAAAAAGCAATTAAGGGTAACAGGAAAATGTAAATACAAAAGCAACACACTTTCCCAGTTCAAGAAAAATCATTTCTCAATTCCACAATGTATATGGAACATACAGATCACTTTAATGCAGTCAAATCTCCAGGCAGCAAGAACTCAACTTAAAGAATTGATTTATTAAGAACCACAGTTGCTCAGTTTTCCATTTTTTAGCTTTTCATTATTCCTGCTCGAGCTACTCGGCTAACTCTAGAGTACAAGTTAGCTTGAATAGATTACAAAAGTAACAAACTAGGTCACTAAGAGATGATATTAATGGCCACATTAAAAGCAATATATATCTAATAACCAATCAAATAAATTGACATGACTTTTTCGGGCCTTAATTGAAAGACCAGAAGGACACGTTACTTTTTTGGTTTAAGTATAGGCTAATGTGCATGAGAATTCTCATAGCTAAGTCAATCGGTCACCTTTCCTTTTCTCATCTAAAATTCCACGTTTATTCCACTGACAATGTCTAGCAAGTGTAAGATAATGCAAGAGGGAAATCAACACCCCCCCCCCCCCCCCCAACCCCACCCCCACCCCAAAAAAAAACAAAAACAAAAACAAAAAGGCTCATCGTAAGAAATTTACAATTTTTGTTGTCAAAATTTGCGGTAAAAGTTAGGTGTACACTCTAAAGTGGAAGCTGTACTTCTTGTACTGAGCAAAAAGTTATATTTTTTGTGGTGAGAAAAGTAATGTCATTTTATAGTTTGTTGCAAAATTTTGTGGTGGTTATGAAGGGCATACTATATACACCCTTTTAGCGGTGCACATAGTAGCATCTCCCCAATGCAAGTTCTCATATTTACATACTTCTCATTATTTGACTAAAATTTGCTGCGTCAGTATACCATCAGCATGAATAATTCAAGCAAGCATTTTTTGTACCAAATAGAAGTATACCTAATTATGCAAGAATGCCAGATTTTTTTTGTATCAAGTGTGCATCTGTAGCTATTTTCGTTGTCTAGCCATCATACCACAGTATGGTTTGTGTCCAATACAAACCAAACCAAACAACCCCTACCTAGTACCTAAATACTCGCAAGGAATTTCCTCTGCAAACAGCCACCACATATAAAGTTGTTTGCCTCACCCAACAGAAAATGAAAGCCACTAGCTCCAGTGTATAAGAAACAACTCCACCCATTGTGCTAACTATACCACAGGTCTCTCTGAAAGTGTATGTTTATGATCACACTTTGCATGGCTTCAAACGTTGTGCATTATCCACCCAAAAGAGAGTATAACATGTGATATCAACACTACTTCAGTTTCACAGGTAGGATTGGAATCAGAATTCCTTTGTCAAAAATCATTGTGCTTTCTGAAAGAATAGCTCTTCAAATAGCCACCAAATAATTCAAGTCCTGGTGTTCATGACAAACATCCTTTCTTCCAAGCATTATCAGTTATGACACAGGTTTCTTAAAAAGTTTTAGTCATTTTCGACATAATTATGAGACAATATGAAAAAGCACCAGCATGCAGCCTTCATCATTGTAATTGGGGCACTAAATTCAGGCACCAACTAGGATTCCAGGTCTCTCTGAATGTGTGTTATATTTACATAAACATGCCCAACATAGACAACAAACAATTAATAAATCTGAAGACAACAGAAATGGAAAGAATTTGGAAAATTTAATAACATCTCACCTCCAAAAAATACGTTGAAGCTTCAGTCCTGTCCCTTCCCAGTAGAAACATCATAAAAGCATTGATCATTAAGATGTCATGCATCCTAAATAACCTGAGATGAAATATTTGAAGTCAAAAGTGTTCCACGAAACCCTTCTTCTGCCTGTTGCACCTCCATCTTTTGGTCAGAAAGTTCATCTGTGGAAATTTAACATTAGGCAGCTTACAAATTATCAATAGGCATAATGGCACAAATGGTTGGTTCAAACAAAAGAAAGTAGGAAATATATTTCTAAAATACAATCTTGCATTATATGCTTGAAATTAGCAGACAAACTTTCTCAGTCCCTGCAAAGACAATATTTCAAAGTGAAACCACAGAGCTGGTGTTGCTTGTGCCTATAGGGGGATGAATAGGCCAAACTTAAAAATAACAAATTTTAAATTACCAATAATTATTTTAGTTCAATTTCAAAATTCAATAGTGATTGTGAACAAGCAATCCACGAAAATAAATAAAGCAGAGATGCACAAAAAAATTTCGTGGAAACCTTGAGGAGAATACTCCCCAAGCACAAAAACCACGGCAACAACAACCTGGAATTTTCGGCTTGATCTGCACTTTGTGGCTCTAATCCTCTCAACCTCTTGTGATTCAACAACACTCCACAATGAACCTCGCCCCAATCTCCACACACTAATGGTTTCGTTACCGATGAATAAAGGTGGATGAGATAGAATAGAATATGCTCGTGAGGTTTTTATTGAGAGAGACACAGAGAGAGAGAGACTTTAACTTAGAGCATATGATCTAAGAAATTCTTATTTCTAGATTAAGGAAAACATGGACTTCAATTAAAAAATCATTCAATAAGGCACAGAGGCTATCAAGACTCGAGAACACTTGAGAACCCGAGGCTGCTCAAACTCATGCCTCTATAAACGTAACACACTTGAGAACTCGGGGCTTCTCGAAATCATTCAATTAAAATTTGTTTTCATTATACATTTTAAGCTAAAAAAAAAAACTGTCGATTTAAATTGCTTAGGAATATGACAGTTCCTTCTCCTCCTCATTGCATTTGAGTAGCCTTCATATTCCTTTTTACAGCCTTCATCCCATTTTATGTGTTGTTTGATCATGCATACAGTTTAAGAAAAGGGAGCCGCTAATAGCCCCCACCTTCTTTATTTTTCTTTTATTACCAATTTACTTTTCTTTTTCTTTTTTTTTTTGATAAAACTCTTTTATTACCAATTTACCCTAACATAAAATACCAATTTTATCCTCATCCCTATCCTCCCAAACCCAAATCCAAATCCAAACTCTACCCAACCCACCACCTGCAGCCACCCTCCCCAGCCTCTTTCCCACTGTGACACAACACCCCCCCCCCCCCCCCCCCCCAACCCATTTTCCCCCGAAAGCCAACTACCACAAAGAACATGAAAGAAATAACAACAAACAAAATATAAGTGGAGGGTATTTTTGGGATTATGTGGGGGTCCAAAGAAATAGAGGTGGGGAGCAATTTGGATGGTGGGGGTCCAAAGAAGTGGAGGTCCTAAAAAATTAGTGGAATACCCTTCGTCATATCATATTTGATTATTTTTTCGGAATTGTGATTGTAATTAAATTTTCAACATACATATCAAAAGGGGTAATATGGAAAGATAATGATTAAACTTTGCAAAATTCAAAGCTAAGACACACAAAATGGGACTTAAAAAAAAAAAAAAGGAAGCAAGACACAAAATAGGGGGGGGGGGGGGGAAGTAGTAACGAAAGATATCTTCCAAAATGGCTCCTTTTGGTTATACACTAATTACCTGCAATATCACGATTCTCATGGATCTCTGAATCTGTCACCCACAGAGTATCTCCAGCGAATATATTCATGTCAGCAAGAGTAGCAGATTCCCCATCAATTATCTTGAAACCTTTGTGAAGTATTTGGTTTTCCTTCACAACCTGCAGATAATAACAAAATAAGGAGAAAGGTGTAGTACTTCACTCTAAAAATGGGATGTAGGTACTAAACTTATTTAATCATCACAAAATCACTCTGGTTTTGTTTCCAGAATTCACTTTTCAGAAAATTCTACTTTTTTATTTTCCGTATTTTTTTGTTTTCACTGAATTTTTAAAAAATTTTAAGCAATTTTTTTTTAATTTTTAGACGCACCTAACATAAATACACTTAAAAAGTATAATATTTGTGAAAAAAAATCTTTATAAAATTCACCAAATACTTGAAAAAAAAAATAATAAAAAAATAAAAAAATTCAATACATTTTTCATACTTTTGTGTATTTATTAATTTTTTAAAATATTTTTCCACAAATATTTTTCTTTTTAGATATATTCAAGTAAAGTGCATCTAAAAAAGTATAAAAAAAAAAGGTCGAAATTTTAAAAATATTCACTAAAAACAAAAAAACACGAAAAACAAAAAACTTAATTTCCAAAAAATTGAAACTAAGAACACTTAATAAAAAAAATTTATGTTACGACAAGTAAAGGAATACGAAAATAATACAAGCAAATAGTAATCTAAATAAAAGGAAAAACACACTTTACCCCCACGGTATGGCCGCAGAGCACCTCCCTCCCATTTAAAAATAACCAAAGACTTCTCGTGTGATTTTGGACTAAGGTACTACCCTAATTCGGCTAAGGTGCTACCCTAATTCCATTAACCTTAGCTATAAAATGGCATTTAAACTCATTTTGTCTTCTCCTTCGCAAAAGAAAGGATTTGGAGGGCTACCCACGAATCAAAAATTAATAAAGTTGAAAGGGGTTAAAACCAAAAAATCAAAATCAAAATCAAAACCAAAACCAAAACCAAAACCAAAATCAAACCAAACGAAGCCTTAAGTCTTATCAAATAAGATCGGCTACATAAATCCTTCTTCTCCACTTGACTCTATCAAAGGCCATTTGATTAGTCAAATTAAGGAGATTCATATCTCTATTTACTACATTAACCTACGTCAATCTAGGTCTACTCCTTCCCCTAATACTTCCCTCTACCGTCATGGTATCGCATCTCTTTATTGTTGCCTGTGTCGGTCTCCGTAAAGGGGTCACTAATGTAAAAAATAATAAAGTTGGCCTACTTTTTAACTTAGTTTCAAATTTAACCACATACTAAGTTATACAAATTAATCACGTAAAGTCCGTTCCTTCTGAAAAGGTAAAAAATGCCTATCATTCACTCCTAGATTGATCATCATCTTATCTTAACTAGTTTCTTACATACAAAAAGCCCATCATCCCCTCACTAATACCCCTCCAAATGTGCACACGTACAAGACCTTGAGACCCTGGCAATAATCGTCTCAAATTAGTGAAATGTAGAACCATCGAGACACAATGCAAATTCATGAAGTTGTTGCATATGTTATTTTTAGGGAATACTAGATTAGGGAATGATTAGGATATCATTTCCTATTTATATTAATGAATTTAATAATTACAAGGGAGCCCTAAGGTACAAAATAATTACAAAATAAGAACCCAAATAACAATATATTATTCTAACACTCTCCCTCAAGTTGGTGCGAAGATATCTCTCATGCCTAGCTTGCCTAAGATGTCATGAAATGGCTTACTCCCAACTCCCTTGGTAAGGATTTCAGCAAGTTGTTCACCAGACTGCACAAAAGGACTACATATTGTGCCACTAGTGAGTTTCTCTTTAATAAAGTGGCGATCAATCTCAACATGCTTTGTCTTGTCATGTTGAACCAGATTATGAGCGATGTTGATAGCAGCCTTATTATCACAGTATAACCACATGGAATCCGTCTGATCAATATCTAGATCATTCAACAATAACTTGATCCATAAGAGCTCACACACCCCTTGTGCCATAGCTCTAAACTCAACTTCTACACTTGACCTGACAACTACATTCTGCTTCTTACTCCTCCAAGTAACTAAGTTGCCTCCAACAAAAGTGCAATACCCTGAAGTCGATCTCCTATCAGTCACTGATCCAGCCTAGTCAGCATCTGTATAGACTTCCACACAAAGTTGATCATACTTTGAAAAATAAAGACCCTTACCATGAGTAGACTTCAAGTACCTCAAAATCCTCATAACAGCCTCGAAGTGAATCTGATGAGAAACATGCATAAATTGGCTAACCACACTAACAGCAATAGCAATATCAGGACGGGGGTGAGATAGGTAAATGAGCTTACCCACTAATCGCTGATAGCTCCCCTTGTCAACAGCTACTCCTCCTTCGTCATCCCTTAGTTTCTGATTGAGTTCCAGTGAAGTGTCACAGGCCTTGTAGCCAAGCATCCTAGTTTCCTTCAACAGATCAAGCACATATTTCCTCTGTGAGATAAATATCCTATGTAGCACGGACACGTCTTCGAAGGCAACGTATGGGTGTTTTTTTTTTGTTGAATTTTTGTCGCCGGACACTTTTTGAACACTCTTGGATACGCTGTGGACACGTTATGGATAGAGAGGGAGGGAAACCCTAACCTGTTGAAGACAGACACAGAGAGAGAGAGAGAGAGAGAGAGAGAGAGAGAGAGAGAGGAGTGAAGAACCTGTTGAAATGGAGCCCTAGATCAGGTATGTTCTTTGATTCTTCAAATCTCTTCTTCGATCTTCTTCTTTTCTTCTGTTTTTCTTCATTTTTCTTCTTCTTTTTTCGTTTCGTCTGCGTCGTCTGTGTCGTCTTCCTCGTCAGTGTCGTCTCCCTCGTTAGTGTCGTCTCCCTCTCTGCTCTCTTTCTGCTCTCTCTCTCGCTATGGTGTTTCAGCCCTCTCTTTTGACTATCGATCACTGCTCTCAGCCCTTTCCTTGACTATCGATCGCTATACATTCTATTATATATTATATACTAATAATATATATACGTATATATATTTATATACTAATAATAATATACAATAACAATAATAGTGTATATATTATATATTAGATATATATTTGAACAAAAATCTTTTTTTTTCTTCTTTTCCTTTTTTCTATTTCTTAGATATTATTATTTGTTTAAATAAATTATTTTTATTTATAGGAAAATTTTAATTTGTGAATAATATTTGATATTAAAATAAATAGATAATATTTATATTTTTTAATTTTACATATAATAAAAAAATAAAATTATATATACTGAACGTGTCCCTAGCGTGTCGTGTCCCCCATTTTTTGAAAATTTGCGTTTTTGCGTGTCCGTGTCGTGTCGCGTGTCCGTGTCCGTGTCGTGTCGTGTCGTGTCGCGTGTCCGTGTCCGTGTCCGTGCTTCATAGTAAATATCCCATCCTTGGAGCGACCAACTTCAATTCCCAAAAAATACTTCAAGCTCCCCAAGTCTTTGATTTCAAACTCACTAACTAAATATTTCTTCAACAGAGGAATTTCATCACTATCATCGCTCGTAAGAACTATATCATCTACATAAACAATGAGTGATGTAATCTTACCAAGTGAGGAATGTTTCACAAACAAGGTGTGATCTGCCTAACTCTGTTTGAAGCCATATTTAAACATAGCCTGAGTGAATCTCTCAAATCAAGTCCTTTGAGATTGTTTAAGACCATATAATGACTTTCGAAGCCTGCATACTTTGACTTCTGTCTGATGATCCTCAAAACTAGGAGGAATGTCCATATATACCTCTTCTTCGAGGTCACCATGGAGAAAGGCGTTCTTTACATCAAACTGATGAAGTGGCCAATTTAGATTAGCTGCTAGAGAGAGAAGTACCCTGACTGAATTCATCTTAGCTACAGGTGCAAAGGTTTCCTGATAGTCAACGCCAAATGTCTGAGTGAACCCTTTGGCCATAAGTCTCGCCTTGTAACACTCAATAGAACCATCCGCTTTGTGTTTCACAGTATACACCCATTTGCATCCCACAGGTCGTTTGCCCTTAGGTAACTCAGTCAATTCCCAAGTGCCATTCTTCCTAAGTGCTTTCATTTCATCAATCATGGCACGTTTCCACTCAGAGGTAGCAAGAGCATCCTGAAAATGGTTAGGAATACTAACAGAGGAAATATTTGACACAAACATTCCATATGAGGACAACAAATGAGAGTAAAGCACAAAATTTGAGATAGAATGTTGAGTACAAGATCTCACACCCTTTCTTTTGGCAATAGGAACATCAAGATCAATGGACTGAAGAGATTCAAAGTTACCTGAACTCTTATCAGAAGTAGGAGATGGCAATGGAAGAGCAGAAGTGGTCTCTTGTATCCAGGTAACTTTCTATCTGTATTTGTCCCAAACATAAACTTGTCCTTCCCTATCCTTGGTGACATTGGGTTCTGTAGTCCCAGTAGGAGGTAGTGGTGCAAGAATAACTGGTTCCACCATAGGAATCACAGGAATCACTTCACACCAAGGCTCCCCCTGAAGGGAGGACTGGGACACCGGAGAGAACAAGAAATAGAACTGGGATTTAAAAAAAATGACATCCATGGACACAAACCACTTACGAGAAGGAGGGTGATAACACTTGTACCCTTTTTGAGTAGGAGAGTACCCAAGAAAAACACATTTGAGAGAACAAGGGTCCAACTTACCACGAGTAGGAGAGTGATTATGGACAAAACAAACAGAGCCAACTATTTTGGGAGGAATAGAAAATAAGGACAGGGATTCGAAAAGGACTTGAAGAGGAGCTTGTTTTTGCAAGACCTGAGTAGGAAGACGATTAATAAGATGGGCAGCAGTGAGAACAACGTCGCCCCAGTAGGATCGAGGCACACATAGAAAAACACATGCACCAAGCCATGTCAAGAAGGTGGCGATTCCTGCGTTCTGCCACCCCATTTTGTTGAGGGATATTGGTGCAAGAGGTCTGATGGATAATGCCATGAGTAGAAAAATATTGCCCTAACTTAGAATCGATGTATTCACCCCCATTATCAAAATGAAATATTTTGACAGTCGCCCCAAACTGAGTACAAATCATCTTATGAAAATTACGGAACACAGAGAAAACCTCACTCTTGTCTTTCATGAGATATACCCAAGTAGTACGGGAAAAATCATCAATAAATGTAACAAACCAGGGATGACCTTTCACAGACACAACACGAGATGGACCCCAAACATCAAAATGTATTAATGAGAAAGGAACTAAACTTTTATTAAAACTGAAAGCAAAAAAAGCTCTGTGTTATTTTCCTAGCTGACAAGAAGACTCACAAAGAAATTCAGACACATTATTGTTTTAAAAAACAGATGGAAATAAATACTTTAGTAAAGAAAAAAAAGGATGCCCAAGACGCCGATGCCACAGCCATATATCATCGGTGGTAGTAGGACCCTTAGTGGAAGAATGAGCAAGCTTGTCCGGTTGATCCAGGAAATAGAGATCATTTCTACACTACCACTGTCAATCGTCCTCCTTGTGACAAGGCCTTAAAAAAGACAATGATCAGGAAAAAAATGTCACTACAATTCAAATCCTTTGTAATACGACTCAAGGATAGCAGGTTAACAGAAAAATTGGGAACATGGAGAACAGAAGAGAGAGGTAAAGTAGGAGTGACATGGACTAAACCTTTCCCAGAAATAAAAGAAACAGTACTATCTGCAATCCTAACTTTGTCATGACCTGATGAGGGCTTATAGGCAGAGAAAAGGTCAGAGGAGCCAGACATATGATCTGAAGCACCAGAATCAATAATCCAGGGCAAAGACGTATGAGATAGGAAAACACAAGTAGAAGAGGCAAAGTTACTTGAGCGGGCAAACGACGTGGAAGATGTACTAAGAGCAGTAGAAGACTAGCGGTCCAACAAGTGACGCAGAACATCCTCAAGCTCATGAGTAGTCATGCTAGAGAGACCATCAGAAGCCTGGCCAACGGAAGCAGAAATAGAATCAAGTGTATCAATGGCACTAGACTAATGAGCCCGGGGATAGGAGCCACGTCCTCTAGACTGGCCTGACCGACCTCCTTTAGAACCAGACCGATCACCTCGACCCCTGGATGGAGTTCCATGAAGCTTCCAACACGTCTCACGAGTACGCCGCGGCTTCTTACAGTAATCACAGAATACAAACTCCTTAGCGGCAAACGGAGGGATGGGAGTCAGGCTGAGGCCATCTCTAGAGGTAGACAGTAATGCTGAGCAGTCAGAAGAGACAGGGGACATCATAGCAAACCGGCGACTCTCCTCATTTTGTACATAGGCAAAAGCCTCCTGAAGTGAAGGAAAAGTGTCTATACTCAGGACCTGACTTCGAACCAAATCATACTCCACATTGAGACCGGCCAGAAACTTGAAGACTCTTTTCTGTGAAATGACCTTCATGTACCCGACTGAATCAGCAGTGCAAACAGGCTTATAGTCCTGCAGGTGATCAAGGCGTTTCCAGCCATTCGTAAGGAAGGTAAAGTACTGAAGAACCGTCTGCTCCCCCTGAACAGAGCTCTTAATAGAGCGGCGTAACTCAAATACCTGTGAGAAATTCCCTTTGCAAGAATAGATGGTAGCCACAGTATCCCAAACATCCTGAGCAGTCTCCATAGATAAGTAGCCCTCGCTAATGTCTGGTACCATCGAATGAATAAGCCAACCCATAATCAAAGAGTTGGTAATCTCCCATTGGTCATAACCCGGGTCAATTGTGCTGGGTGCCTGTATCCTGCCATCCACAAACCCCATCTTCCCTCTGGTCTTCAAAAACATAGTCAAACTCTGCGACCACGCGAGATAATTCTGACCATTAAATAAAGAGGCAGTGATTTTAAGCTAGGGTTGGGGTTTTCAATCATAGTAGTAGGTATAGGGAAACTCTCACTCCTACGTGTCTGAGAAGTAGTGGACACACCGGTGGAATCTGCCATAGATACTGTACTACTGAACCCTCAACAAAATTAGTGCCAATCACAAATCCGAAGAGTGGAGAAATACAAACACAATGACCACTAAGAAAATTAAAGATTTACAAAACTCATCAACCCTTTTTTTTTTTTCCTACTGCATTTTTTTACTTTTTTTTTTTTTTGAAAAGACAAATAAATAAATAGATTAAGAAAAACAAGGCAGAGATGAGTTACAGACCACAAACAGAGCTTCAAGTAACGAACAAGTCACGAAGAGAACTCAGTGATACATCTTCACGAAGACAACAGACGACAAGCGACAGGGACAGGCGCACCAGTCAGGGCTGCCTAGGGCTCTCCCAACCCAGTCGGCTACTGCCATCAAGCCTCCTGGCCTTAGCTTCGTCGGCGAGATACACCCAATCAAGGCTGCCTAGGGCTCTCCTAGCCCAGTCGACCACTACCGTCAGGCTTCCTGGCCTTAGCTTCGTCGGCGAGTGACAATGGATGACGACTATGGAGTGACGATGATCCTAAGGGTGTGACAATGGAAGACAACTGTGTGGTGGTCTCTGTGGCGGCTCCAGTGGGTACTGTATGGGTAGAGGAATTTAGGTTTTAGGGTTAGACTCTGATACCATGTTATTTTTAGAGAATACTAGATTATGGAATGATTAGGATATCATCCCCTATTTATATTAATGAATTTAATAATTACAAGGGAGCCCTAAGGCACAGAATAATTACAAAATAAGAACCCAAATAACAATATATTATTCTAACAGCATATCCACAAAGAGATGCATTAATCCTAATTAAATCTTCAAATCACATGGAAGGTTGTTCATATCATAAACAAGTAGGCATGCTAGGCCTTTAGATGAACAATGTAGGTCTAACAAGAAAAACAACCCATTAAGTCCTTGGACAAACACATGGGTGTACAAGACAATCTGAAAGAAAACCTTCAAATGGGCATTTGTAGTCCTCATACATAAAATCAATTTCATATATCCAGAAATTCAAGATAGGAATTAAAACTCTGAGATGAGTTGCATCAATGATCTATTAAAAAAGGTGGCTAGAGGTGTCGGGGAAGGCAGGAAGGTAGTTAGAACTTGGAAGTGAGTGTCCAAGACAATCAGAAAGAAAACCTTTAAATGGGCATTTGTAGTCCTCGTGCATAAAATCAATTTCACATATCCAGAAATTTGACATAGGAATTAAAAACTCTGATATGAGTTGCATCAATGATCTATTAAGGGAGGAGGCTAGAGGTGTCAGGGAAGACAAGAAGGCAGTTGGAACTTGGAAGTAGGCTTGTAGGAGGGTGTGGAGGGGTTAGGGTTAGTGTTTTTACATGGGTTAAAGGGTAAAATGAAGACCAGGGCAATATTGTCTTTTCACATTAGAATTTAACCTTAACATAAATTTTTTTTCTTGCCAACTCTTAAAATATGCACATGGCACAATTTCTATCAATTTGGATGGAAAATATTGACAAAAAATGTAAAAATTGCATATAGTCCAAAGCCACATATGGCTATTTTTTTAATGTGAGGGGGTGAAATGCTTCGAGGCCATGCCATTGGGGGATAAAATGGATCATGCCAAAAAAAATAATCTTCAGGTTGCTTGTTATCAAATAATAATCATCTAGCAAATGCAAGATATAAAAATGGCATAATATCTAAATTTTGGAAAGCTCGATATGAAATCCAACTAAAATTTTAAAACCGAGAAGTATCATAACATTATCTTGGATACCACATATCGATCACTACAAGTTTTCATGACCAACAATTTTGTGCAATACTTTTGAAATGGCATCCTTATTTTGTGGTTCACAAAATTTTGATGTAAACAAAACTTTCCTTTTTCCACAACAAACTATATCAACATTTCACATAGCAACTAATATAATGCAAAATATGTGGACAAGAAGACAATCAAATATTGCAGGATTGCATTCTTCGATATTATGTCTTCCATTTCAGGTACGACATTATGAATTTAAGTAATAAATTTGTTGCTACAGGTTAGCAACAATATATTTTTTACATTAAATTAACAAACAATCTCGGTCACGAATGATGATCCAACTTTACCACAACTCCGCAACAATCTGAACCTTTATTTATCTCATAACTGTATGCTATTAATGGATTGGCAATGAACAATATGCAGATGTTTCATTTTTTAGTGAATAAAGGCATGCCTTGCATGAACTGCTATTTCCAGTGAAATTTCCATTCCACATTCTTAAAGGTTTTAATTCATCATATTTGGAGTTCTTTTAAACATATTATGGCTAAATTGCTGTCCAGAAATCCATCCAACCCTACCGACTGCGTGGGTGAAAAGGATGGGTGGTGCCGGTTATGTGGATTTCGAGTTTATTTTTGGCGGGTCAGTTAAGAAGCAGTTTCAAAATCTTCAACACACCAGTGAATCAAACTGACCTGCCATAATATGTTTAGAGACAAGGTACATGGTGTACCCTCCCACATCTGATTTCTCGTCTTTTAAGTCTTAACCCTAATTCCCCAAATCACTCATCAGTCTCACCTCTTGATTGCGCAACAATAGCCAACTCCACCACCCCACCACACGATGGTCAATTACACCTCAGTCTCACCTCATTGTCATTCCACTCCACAAAGGTCATTGGCCACCACTAGGCCCACCACCCCTCGAGGATTCAAACACCAACGCCCTCACCACAAATCTCACACTTGAAGTCTGTAACCTCCCAAGGGTTTCAGAGACTTCTCTTCACCCCACCCCCCCAACCCACCGGCCCCAATGACCAGCAAGTTTGTGACCAATGATCATCGTCATTCCCCGACCTACTTGATGAGCAAATCTCTTATCTAAATGGTGCTCTCTCTATTCTCTCTTTGATCTTATTCTCATCCCTCTTATGATCTCAACTTTTGAAACTTAATGTAGTTGGTTGTTTTGATTAGTGCTTTTTATGAGTCTGGTTTTTTCGTTGTGTATGTTCATAATGACTTTCTATTTGATTTACTGTTTTGACTTTTTTGTTGATTTTATGTGAAAATGGTTAAAATGCTCCCTTTGAACATGCTTAAACTCACCTGCCCAACATGTCCAACCCAAACCACTTAAATATTTAAACTAACCCGCTGGCTTTTTGTGAACTGCAGGTCGCCTGCAGTTGGCAAATTAGTCAATCCGCCATTGGCGGTTCAGAGCTTCCATTTTCCCCCTAATCCACTCCGTACTGATTCGTGAAGACCTCTAGCTCTACAGATATTACTCCCACAATAACCATAATCAACAGAAGAAAAAAAACAAACAAACAAACAAAAAACCATAAACAAAACAAAAATGGAGCAAGTTCTTATTTTCATCCAAGAAAATATTTGGAACATGTCATATCACAGTATTCAGATTTTAAAAACCTCATAGAAAGGTATTGACATAATAAATGCAAGAGAAAACTAAAAATGTACTGGGAATTAATCTACCATGGAAAAACATATATATATGAATAAATGAAGGCAAATACATTCATTGATGAATTTGCTCTATGAAATAGTAGCTTACCCCAAAGGATTCCCATATCATCATTTTCAATTGGTAGATTGATGTGGATCCAGAAACATTCAAATTTATAGAGTTTCCAAAAGTAGTCTTCCTAGAGCGCTTGGAGGTTCGACGATCCTGCTCAAAAATGTTTCCAGATGCTTCTAAAATGGATCTTGGAGGTTCTGTGCCACGAACAAAGCATACACAAATATCCTCATTGCAATAGTTGAGCTTCCTCATAAACTCACAGCTTTCTCTTTCACCAATGCAAGCTTCACATACCTAACAGAATCACAAGACATTAGAGGAACAAGAAAATATAATAATAAATAGAAGCAGAGAGACATCCATCATAAAATTGTGATGCAATGGCATCCAACAATTGGAAATTTGAACTTTGATGGCATCAAAACACATTACTGACATAATTATTAGAGAAAAAAAACAGTGAAATATTTTAACATCTTTGACATCTACCATTCAAGAAATAAATCTTCAAATGTCACAGCACCTGTTCGTGCATCTGAGTTTATCAAAGAAGATCAGACATGCAGTGCATGTTAAAGAATTATACATGCATAACTTGTTTCATAATAACAAAACTTGCAGACAAAAAAGACAGGATTCTGTAATTACCTCAGGACAAGTCTTTACCAGAAGCCGTTTGGAGTCAGCCTCACCATTTGCTTCATCTTGAGCATTCGTATGCTCCTCAGAAACTGCCATTTCTGCAGAAAACCTGATTGACTCATCACCCATGCAATTACTAATCTCAATTTCAGCAGATATGCCTTTCTCCTCTATTCCGCCCCAATCTTCACAGAATAGTTTCCAGTCATTCTCAGTAATGATAGTCAACCCATCTGTCTAAAATCCAAAACCAAAGTACAAGAGATTTAACATTAGAATGTTCATACAAGTTTTAAGTGACTACAAGCAAAAATAAATAATGTGAGACTAACACAAAGTTCAATGGCAAGACCACCAATAATTCAGTGTCTTGAACTAGAGAACAACAGAAATCTACATTAAACAAAATAGTATATTAGATTATACACTACGGAACTACAACAATGGACATCAAATGAGGTAAGCAAATCAAATGGCTGTTGTACACTTACATTCGGTGACCTTTGCAGAATCATACCACGTTTGCAAATCAGATCAGGAGGCCGTTTAAGAAGTCTTGAGTGCTGATTAAAAAAGAAAAGAAAAATAATAGAAGGACTGTTATGGTAGTTATCCTTAAAGAAAACATTGCTTAAAATCAAAGCAGACAACATAGTTTCAGCACAAAATCAAAGCAGAGGGACCAGAGCTGATTTAATTCCGATTCATAACCAAATAAATATCTAATATGATAGCCGTGGTTCCTCCCTCATACTAAGTTGGAGCCTTGTTTTTGTTTCCTCCTAGAGAATAATAGTTTATCAGGATAAGTAGAAGGGAACAAAAGGTATCCATCCAGAAAACTAAGAAATTAACAGTTGAAACTTCTCCCGGTACAGGAAAAACGCAAAGCCCTCTCGAAAACCTAAGCATCCCCAAAAGTCGATAACCAAGTGTGGCCATGGATGAGGATCAAAAACCTTAATCTAAATGAAGAGTGAGCTAAATGCATATAAAAAAATCCCTAGATGAAAGATATCCTGCAAAGGTGCCAGATTATAATTACAGAGAGAATCACTGCCAATAAAGTTGCATCTTACCTTCTCACATTTCAGCAAATCAATGAAATTACTCAAAGTTTCAGGTTCTGCAGAAGAAGCATTCTTGCCACTTGCAATGATGTAGCTTTTCCATTTTGACAACCATGAAGTGGGTAACAAGTAGTATCTTTTAAGAGGAAAAAGTTCTATACTTTTTCCTAAAGCTAATCTATCATGATTCAGGCGTTGCTTCAACTTGAACTCTCTGCAGCATGAATAATCAAGTCAACCAATTATGAAATCATATTAGCTTAATTATTTAAAAATGTTCACACGACCTTAGACTATCCTCCAAGCATGCTACTTCTGTGAGTTCAATACTGCATTGAGAACATGGTGCAGAGTCTGAAGGAAAAGTTGAACAACCCAAAGAATCATCAGGCTTTACTGTGTTGGCAGTGTCATATAGAAAAAGCCAGAGATTCTCAGGAACAAGCACCCGCTTGGCACGAATAGCTTGCTCAGGCATAAGTTCCCCATGAGGGCACCTGATTGAAGCTGTTGGTCCTGCATCAGCTTCACAAGGCGATTCTACTTTTTTTCTGCGGATCCATTGATTCAACCTACAAATTGGAATTTATCAGTGTCAGTACAAACACGCCAGAAAACTACGCAAGCAGAACTGAAAGATTTAAATGGAAAATCAAACAGAACAAATTGTTACATTGAAGAGGATCACTATGAAATTTGTTTCATTAAAGAAGAAGACTTAGCCATTCTATTCTCTGTGTCAAGAAGCAAATTACTCATCACAGAGAAGGAACTTGTCTGACAAGGAGTGATGCAATATAGACGGCTATAGGCATAGCAGCTCAGAAGATTTTAACATGTTCGTATACATGAACATACCAAATCTTAGAGACATAGTACATTGGTTCATCTAGACACTTCCCCGCAATTGCTGCCTCTGCAAGTTCTTTCATTGATTTAATTCGATCCCTATAGCTATCAGCATTAGCTATACTATGTGCCCCTTCAAAAAGACAACCAACACAGTAGTCATCCTTGGATAGTGCTGGGCCACCCTCATACTAGATTTACAAGCATTAGAAAAATATCATCAGCAACAATAAAAGGAAAACTTAGTAGCAGGAAAAAAAAAGAAAAAAAAAAATCAATTGATAGACATATATAAGGTAATCAGAACAAACATCAGTAAAATAAAAAAGTAGAGATAAATAAATAAAGTCATGAACAAGATTTAAATGAACTAATTAAATTATCTCTACAAATTCAAAGTTTCACATGTCATGTCAAACAGCTACCAGAAAAGATTGAACACGTAATCTTGCTCTAAATGGCTAGTAGGCCAGTCTCTATTCCTTATCAAAGATTTTGTTCTCCAACATTGCATAACAACCTAAGATGCCCTAACAAACGAATGATGGATACTGACTTGGTAAAAGACTAAGCTTTTGAATCACATATCACCCTCATAACAAATAAGCTTTTAAACTTGGATCAAGCCAAACTTCAGTCAACATATAAAAGTAGAATTCAGTCGACAAACTATTTTGAAGATTATATGCCAGACTTCATTTCTATTCAGGTAAGCTCTAGCAGTTCCACTTCATGGAACCTCCAAGGTAAATATCAACCCAGCCCAAACTAAGCCTTGTGTCCCAATTAGAAGGGGTTGGCTACATAAATCCTTTTTCGTCATTTTGCTCCTGTAAAGGCTATATGTTCAGTTATAAATAATTATCGGAGAGCTTGATATACATTGTTGGGCACATTTCCTAATAACTTAAGCTTTTGAGATGAGATAATTGATGACTTAACATGGTTACCAAAGCTAAGTTGGCGGAGGTCTTGGGGTTCAAGTCTCTCCATTTGCGTTTGGTCTCTATTTGCATTCTTTCTTCTTTACAAGTATAGATGCTAGCATCCCAACAGGTTGTACGTGACGGAGGGTGTTGGAGAGCTTGATATACATTGTTGGGGCTTATTTCCTAACAACTAAAGCTTTGGGGACAATTCGTGACTTCACAAATTGATATCCTTATTTACTACCGCATCCCATGTTATTTTACAACTCGTTCATTGGTATCAGAGCATTTTTCTAGGCAATGGCTACTGTAATGGGTTCCAAACATTTCCTCATCCACAGTTAGTTACTCTGCCAGAGGATCAGTGGTTAAAACCTTGGCTTACTACCTTGAAGTTCTGGGTTCAAGTCTGAGGATAGCCACTGTGTGCTTTTATGCCAAAGTTTAGGTATGAACCCAATCTACCCCCTCCCAAACAGCCATTAACCTCCTAATATTTCCTGATGTAGTGATCACAAACACTCTTCCTTTCTGTTACAGGTATTCGTCATGCATAACCATACCAACTTAGTCTATTCTCTCTCAACTTATCTTTAATTGGTATTACTCCTACCATTTCATGAATATATCCTAACTTTTTCTTTCCTAGCCTTACCAAACATCACTCAAAGCCTCCTCATCTCAGCTACACTCATTTATATAAACATGTTGTTTCTTAGTTGTCCAACATTCTGTTCCCAAAAGCATTATTGGCCTTGTAGTTGCTCTATAAAAAAAATTTAGTCAATTTTGCTGGGATTTGTCATTCACATAATATGCCAAAAGTACTCTTCCATTCTTATTAACAATCAAATCTAAGTAACAAAAAAGCTCACTCTTTGTTATCTCTTAATTTTTAATCTTCACTTCTCCATTAAAAGTTCTACTCTATGAAGCACGAACACCTCTCTGAGGGCTACGTTTCAGTGACACGTGTCCGGCACGTCCCAGAAGGTGTCCCTATTTTTATTTTTATTTTGTTTTTTTTGCAGCCAGACATGCTATGGACACGTTTTGGACACCGTAGGGTCAAAAACATAATTTCTGAAACTTCAAGTGGGGGCCAATTTGTAAAAAACAAAAATTGAAACAATTAAGTCAAGCCCTAACCTGGATGTCGAACAGAAAGAGGAGAAAAGGCTGAAAAAAGGCTACTCGCTACTCATTGCTCTTGCGAAGGTATGTTCTTCGATCATCTTCTTCTTTCGATCTTCTTCTTCTTTCGATCTTCTTCTTCTGTTTTTCGATCTCTCTCTCTCTCAGTCACTCTCTCTTTCTTCTTCTTTCAATCTTCTTCTTCATTTGACTTTTCTCTCCGTTGCTCTCTCTGTCTCTCTTTCTTCGTTTTTTTTTTCTTTTTACGTTGAATGGCTCTCTCTTTCTCTCTCTGTAGTTTTTTATTTTATTTTATATATATATATATATATTTGTGGCTTTTCTCTGTCTCTATCTGTTATTTATTTATATTCTTTTTTTATTTTTGGCTAATTAGTTTATAAGAACAAATTAGTTTTGTTAATTTAAATGATGTGTTTATTAATTTTTATTAATAGTGTTATTTTGTACTTTTTATTACCTTTCAATGATTTTCTTTCTTCATAATTTTATGACATATAATAAATAATTTAATTATATCTATTAAATGTGTCCCAGCATGTCGTGTCCCCCATTTTTTGAAAATTTGTGTGTCCATGTCGTGTCACGTGTCCGTGTCCGTATCTGTACTTCATAGGTTCTACTAAATTTTTGACTCAAGTGCTTCTCTTTAGATTTCTATATCATTGTTAATTGCTCCCTTAGTTTCAACAAACAACACACATCACTGGACATCATCCTGAATATATTTAATTAATTCATCCGTAATTGAGGCAAATAGATAAGGACTCAAAGTTGACCCTTGATGCAATCTTACAATGAAACCATATTATACATGTCAATTATCACCATAATATATCCTTTGGTCACACCATTTTTTTCTATCACCCAACATATTATATCTCTAGGTAGTATTGTAAATTTCTTTTCTAAATTATAAAAATTCATATGACTTCAATTATCACTAAAAGAGTATGCATCAATCGTGATGAACTTTAATTGAGGGTAGAATACGCCAATGCAACAGGAATTTGCAAAACTAAAACTACACTAGAGGTGTTAGACGGAAATTTTAATAGATTTTCATCAAGCAATTGATGAAAAAATCTAAAATTTTTAGAAAACAAATAAGAGAAATATTCAAAGACATAAAGAACTAAAAACTAGGGTACCTATCAAACATTTATAAGGGCTACAAAAAAAAAAAAAAAAAAGTTCATTGCATCTAACCACCAACGAATGGTGGGAAAGACAACTTGCACAAGCTGCACCCAAGAGAGAGAGAGAGAGCAACTAGCCAAAAGATTACTTCTGGAAAGAAAAAGAAAAAAAAAAAAAAAAAAAAAAAAAAACAGAACCTACCTACATGATTTTAAACATAGGATAATTAATTGAGGAATTTTTTTTAAGATACCCGATATTAAGATTTTATAGGATAAAGACATGCAATATTTTCAAAATAATTGGAGTCCCTCAATATTTTTCCAGAGAAATTTCGAAACCAGAGAAATTGGTTTCGAAATTTCGTTGAGTGTATTTGTGTGTTCATGCTTGGAATTTCTCTGGGACACATCAGAATCCCCTTAGAATTTCTCTGAGTGTGTTTGTGTGTTCACGTTTAGAATTTCTTTGGGCATTTTCACTGAAATTTCTCACAATCCCACAGTGTTTGAGAAAATTCATAGACTGACCATAGCCAGAGAAAATTTATCCAATGACCATAGCTAGAAAAAATTCACAAAATTACAAACAGTAACCACAACCAGAGAAAATTCACACATTGATCACAGCCAAAGAAAATTCATAAAATTACAAACAATGGTCACAACCAGAGAAAATTCACGCAGTTCTCACATCCAGAGAAAATTCAATCTGATTCCTGAGCTGCGTTGTCGATGGAATCGGCGCTGTCCACCCAGGCCACATCTCCATATCCCACATCGATGGCATCGACGATTCCTCCAACAAACTCACTAGAGAAGTTGCCACCTTTGGCCTCTTGGAACCACCGCTTCACGCAGTCCGACACCATCGTTGACAACGGAGTTGTGCGGTGGTTCTCCCTATCATCGTTGCTGCTTCTACTGCCATTCTTCTTCTTCTTCTTCTTCTTCTTCTTCTTCTTCCAACCTCAATTCGCTGCCAATTCTGGTGAGTTTAGTGCTTTTGGGACCCAACTATTGTTGTAGATTTAGCTATTGCTACTCTGGTTTGTGTATATATATATTTGTTCTTGGTGGGTTTGGAAGATAATTCGATGAATATTTGATTTCATGATCCAAATTTTGAGGATTTATATAGGGTTTTCAGTGGAGGGAGATGAATTTTCAGACCAAGTTCTAGGAGAGCAAGCGGTTTGGTGCGAGAAGAGAGAGGAGAGAGAATGAGAGAGTGGGTGTTATATATGGGTGTGGGTGAGGGACCTTAGGCTATAAAAAAAATTATTGTGGACCTCTCTCATTACTAAAAGGTGGAGTGGGATGTTAGACCAATTTTCCCTAATTAATTCAACCACATTCTACAAAGCTCGTGTAGACTACTGTTTTACATAAAAAAAATAGTTATCAAGCAGAATGCATAGCAAAGAATATTAAAATAGAATACTAAAGAGACTGTTAAGATATAATCTAGGGAAAAATAGATACAGTCCAAAAAATCACATGCAGTCTAAATGTCTATCACTATTAGGCAACAAAATCAAGAAACAAATAGTGTCATAAAAAAAACACCAATCATAAGCAACAAATTATAAATAACCAACTAAAAGTGTAAGTTCATGCAACAGCAGCAACTCTAACCATGAAGTTCATGCAACAACTCAAACCATACAGATTACAAACGGGATACCTTAGAGAACAACATGGTCCAAGCTTTGGCCGACAATCGTTTCATGTTACCAATCTTTGAAACTGGGACTTTTCCATGTAAGCATTGGATAGGGTTGTTTTCAATGATCCTGCAGGAGACAACAAAATAAGCAATGAAGAGATTGAACTTTTCTTTCTTTCTTTTTTTGGTTTGCAAAGGAACGACAATAAGACTCATCACCAAGTCATGAAATACTCCCTATTTTTGTTCAAACAAAATGAATTATGAAAAAAGGGATGAAAATTTAAAAAAATGATGAAAACATTTGGATGCTTGGCAATCTAAAATAGAAAGAAATTGAAAAAAACTATTGTTATTGGGCAGAACAAACCACTAGTCATTTACTTAACCAAATCTTCTCAAAAATGGCAATAGGAGAATAAAATCATCATGGGCACTTGTACTCACGAGGGACAGATATTGTCAGCCCAATGGCGAAGCCAGTCAGTTGAAATCCAGAAATATGGTTCCCCAAGTGACTGGACAGGCGCTTGAGAAAGAACTGATCGAACTTCCTGCCGGCGCTCAGTGATGCAATTCAACTCTAAATCCTTCTTTAATTTGTATTGTTCGCAAGCATCAAGATATGACGAATTTAATTGTTCCATCTCTTCACAAAGATGAGATGGAAGAGAAACACCATTTTGTGGAGCCACACCACTACCATTATCCATTTTCATTCCACCAAACTCCATTTGTGCATTTTCACCACCATTCTTTGAATGCCTTAGAATATACATCAACATGTAGGCATCACTAGATGAGAATGTCTGTACAGAATTAACATTATATTCTGAAGATTTTGACTGACTATCATCTACATGATTTCCAGTTGCAACTGCATCAATTGACTCAGAGCATGGTGGATGGACAACTGGCTCAGTTTGAACAGATTTAGCAGCATAATTTGAAGAACCTTCACTAAATGGATGCCGCCCCAAGTTTGAGACATGTTCATCATCAAATTCCCACCACTGCCCAGTATTCTCATCCTTAATATGCGCTATATAATGACCACTATTTACAGCAGAACCCTTGTGAATCAAGACAGCTGACAAGTCATAAATTAATTCGGATTGAGAATGCTCGGACAATCTGTGTCTCATATCCAGTTCCCCAGGAAAACAGAATGCAGAAGTGATTTTCTTCTTGGTTGTTGTCTAAAGAAGCAAATAAAAAAAGCAATGCAGCAGGTTAATTTCAAATACAAAACAAGCACTAGTATAAAAAATAAAATAAAAAACTATGAAAAAAATTAAATCCACAAGAACTAACTACAGCACTAACATAGCTGGCAGAATCCTTCTCCCAGAGTACTCCGTGTATAAAGCATACAGAAAAAACAGACAAAGGAGCTCAACAAGAGCAATGCTGCTCAGAGTCAGATTTCATTAAAGAGCCAACTATAGTCTGCAGGTACATAACCATAACAATGCCTACATTGCATAGGCAGCAGCCGGACTGGTCACTTGGGATGTTCTAAATAAGTGCACTTTTTGACTTTTTATGAAATATGGGTTGGGTTTGAAGTGATGTGGCAGAAAGGTGATGTGACTTAAATAAGATGATGTGACTTAAATATGATAGTGACTTTTTGACTTTTTGACTTTTTTTAAAGATGCCAAACTTAGCCTTAGGTTTTGCCCACCTAAATAATATGTATTAGCATCACTCTAGCTAGTTTTTATAACCAATTTCACAATTAAATGCAACTGTTTTTTATGATGCCATGGTGAAACCAAATCCAGAACGGGCTTTATAATAAAACAACGATTCAAACAAATTCTTTGAAAAAAATAGGGGAAGTAAAGTGGTTCAAAATCAAGGATGAAGTAACAAAACATGTCAACCACACCAGAATCATTAGTAACAAGAATAAAAATAAAAATTATCGGTGTGTTGTTTTGGTTTTGCTCATAAATGGAAACATTTTAAGAATATTTCAGAAACATAAAAAGAAACAATGAAAATTTTGGAAATCTAAATAGATGTTTGGAACAAAGTTGCCAATCCATAGTTTTTATTTTTCAGTTTTAAATTCATTTGAACTTACATGTAGCTGAATGTCAAGACACACGTAGTGTAGACATTAATATATATACATATATATATCCAAAAAACTCCTAAAATGAAGAAATTTAAATGAAAGAAGTGTGATATGATTGTCTGGTACTTGTGTGAGGTTTAAAAATACAAAACATAGATAGGAATATACACCATACTAGTAAGTACCTTTGGAAGGAAAACACAACGCTTGAGCTGAAAATTAAGGACAACAGGCAGTGACCGCAACTTAATGCTGCGGGTAGCATCAACTCGAGTTTCACATGACTCACAATAGTATTGATTTTCTCCTTGAAGCTCTTCTACACTCAGGTAATCGTCCAAACTGTCATCTAAACTTTTTAAACCCTTGACATTCAACTCCAGCTCATAGAAGTCTTCCATTTTGGATGAAGCTTCAGAGTCTTTTCCACATTTCGAGCACCTAAATAACAGCAAACAAAATAACAAAGTCATCACTGTTCATGTATAGACTCTAGGAGGTAAATGCACTTGCTCAACACAGAAAAATACAGAGTGTGTATTTTTTAAAATTATATATTCTTACCATTTATAATTTTATTTTTGATTACCAATATATTAGGCTCCTTGATTAGAAATAGCAACCTTGAATGGGAGATTGTAACAACCCTGGTCCGTAATTAGCTACTAATTCGTAATTAAGAATGCTAACTAAGTGTTTAGAATGGAATTATGTGTTATTGTTAATTGTGATATGTGCTTTGTAGTAATTTGTGCATATCTATCTGATTTGAAAATTATTTGTCATGATTCCTACTTTGAATCTGAAGTTGCTAGCCTAAATGCTTTTAGAAACCGAATTGAGCACATGGGTTGACTAATTAGAATTTTTAGAACCATCTGAAAAGTTTTGTTAAAAAATGATTCAATTTAGTAAAATCGCATGTGATTAAATTAAGCCTTAATTGGAACTATTTTTGAATAATTGAATTTTGTGCTAACCTTGACTAATTAAGGTTACTTGTGTTTGATTTAAATGATGCATGATTGGTACCTAATCTAATCCTATTAATGATCCAAGATGGGATTAAGTGTTGATGTGTTAAGGCATTTGGTGACATTGAATGTAGAGGATTAAAACTCTTGTGAGTGTGTTAGATTAATGCATGTGTGTGCACGTGTTGTGTATTCAAATGTGAGGTGTGTGTTGTGTATATTCTGATGAGAGTTGAGGGAGTATTGTACCATTCCTTTACTCATGTGGTCCGTGTGTAGAGAGAGAGAGAGAGAGAGCTCAAGTTAGAAGAAGAAGAAGGGAACTAGGAAGACCATCTCTTGTTGTTTGAAATCAAGAATCTAGGTAAGAGTCTTGAGCCTATTTTCTGTAGTTAACCTTCTCTGCATCATGATTTCAGCACGTCTTTGAGCTAATTTCATGATATTTGTAAGGAAATGGGTCTTAGAACATGTAGATGGCTTACGTATACATTCATGGTAAACCATCTTTGATTTTATCCTGTTGAGTTTGAGTTTTAAAATCCTTGCATGCATGTGAGCTTTAATCATGTCCATGGTTTCAGAATTCATGAAGTTATTGATCACCATTTGCATGTTATGAAAAAACCACGAAAGAGTTGAAAATGTGTTGCATGAAGAAGTTTTGACTCAAATCTTTCAAGAATTGATGAGTTTTTGAATAAAAGATGTTTCAAGGGTCTTGTATTGAAGTTTTCTAAAGCTATTTTTGTGTGTTTGATCAACTCATGCAAGACCCCAAGGTTTGAAGGTGGTTTGGAAGCCATTTTTGTTAAGCTTACTATCCAGAAATTTACAGTTGGCTCGAGCGAAGAAGTGGTGGCTCGAGCCAACATTTCGAGCTCTCAGAATCTTGAACTCTGCAGAAGCTAGCTCGAGCAAAGAAGTCCTGACTCGAGCGAGCTCTGTTTTTGCCTTCTGTTGGCTCTAGCCAAGAAAAGCTGGCTCTAGCCACCAACTTATTTTCAGCATGCTTTCAAAAGATGTTTTAAGTACATATCTTCACTCCCATCTCTTTATAGGCATTCTTAGGCATGATTTATGAGCCGTTAAAGATTAATAAGCTAAGAAATAGCATAAGTAAGTGAATTAGAAAATATGTGTTGAATCCGAGTATATGGGCAATATGAACAAGTTATGTAGCATGGAATGAAAGGGCAATTAAAGTGAGAAAGCTAGCCGTGTTGGTCACTTGAATGTGTAATGATAAGATATGCTTGTGTTATGTATTTTGTGGTTGTAGGTCAAGACTCTAGGATTGATTGACCATTGCAGGAAACCACTGTGAGTAACACTATTGTAAAGATACGTTCATATGAATTACGTTCCAAATGAAATATGATAAGTTCTGATTTCTGAAATGATATCTGTTTTCGTGAACGAATATTCCATGTTTGAAATCTATTATGGCATCCATAGATAGTCCCAAGTCATGGGGGACGACATGAAAATGCTAGTCCATGACATACATGTGATTACGAGATCTCGTTAGCCACTTCATTGTGGCGATATGTGTTTAATTGGTATCCAGAACCGATTACTCTAGTCGGAAGACGTTCTGTAATGTGTTCTATGGGATGTACCATTATTATGTTCTGATATGAGAATGATTATATGCTCTGGTCTGTTTTCTGCTTATGATATATTCGGATTTCGTTCACTAACCCCTTTACCTTAATATTATTCACTGGGCTTTAACTCACTGTGTGTATATATATATGTAGGTGGGCATTCTGGAGTTCGAGCTTGAAGGCTTTTGTTCGGATCTGTGTTCTGTTGTCAGCCAACCATTCTGCCTCACGTGAAGGTTCCCGAAGAGTCCTGTGTTTAAGTTCCGTTGTTTCTATACATATAAAACTTGATAGTTTTGTTGGCTGTACTTAAGATACTTTAATGTGTGTGGATATAATATATGAATGACTATTGCATACTTATATAAAGTTTTAAATATTCTGTTCATATAAGTCAGCACAGCTCATTGGACAACTATATTTATGTATTTGCTTCCGCTAGCCCCTTAATCTTGTTAATCTGTTCAGAGGCCTTCGGTAGTCCAAGGATTACTGGCCGGTTACGATGCTAAACCTATAGGGGCGGGTTTGGGTCGTGACAGAGATAGACCAATTTTTACCAGCAGATTGATCTGAGGAGATTATGCTATAAAAAGCAAATGCATGCCATCTTGGTATTGTAAATATTCTATACCTAATCAACTTGTTTCTCATCAAATCTCACCACTTTTGGTGAGAGTTACAGGTAAAATAAGAGAGTTATCTTTCTCACCATTTTTTACCTAATCTATAAAACAAACATGAGAAAGATTTTCCTCATCCTTTCTTATCATTTTCTCACCAAATCACCTCATCCAAACAGAGTGTTAACCCTAACCCTAATTTCTCATATTTTACACTTCCGACTGGTAAAATAATGATAATGCTTGCAAACCATCAAGCCTTGATTCATCAAATTGCCTTTCCAAATTGTAACATAAAATAATCAATCAAGCTGTAACAGATCAGATGGAAGGCACCAAATTTTTACAAGTTTAGAAAAGTTAAAATTTTCAACATTCTGCAGAGAACAAAATGATAACAAGGAAGATGATAAATTCAAAAACTTAGTCTCAGAGTAAGAGCAAACTTACGTGGTGACATGTGACACACTCCCACGGAAAATATCTTGTACAATTGTTCTTGCCTTTGAAAGTTTTGAACAGCTCAAACATCGCTCAAGCAAGGAGAGAAGTAAGGTAAGGAACTCATGGCTGTCCTGCTGAACACCATTATCTAGCTCTAGTGTTTTAATAAATGGGCCTGAATCAACAAAAGCCATTTTACTAGCATGCAACTGTGCAAAGAGCCGAGCAAGTTGATCCAACACTGGCTGCTCTTTCAGAACATTTGGTTCCACAGAGAAAACACCTTCCCTAAATGACTTATTCATGTACAAGCATTGAAGTATGCTGTTTGCATAGCACGTTGCCCCCAGATTAGTAAGACCCGCTGGTGAGCTGGTGGAAGCACGAAGTTCCTTGGATGGGTCAGGACCAAGTGAATGAACAATCTCTGACATCTTCTGCCACAAGCCAGATTTCCGACTTCCATTGGGAGGTGGAACCAGTCCACAAAAGCAATTAGGATTGTCTTTTGTATTCACTCGACAACCTTGACAAATAGGCTTCCATATCATGTATAGCTGATTTAAATCATCTTCTGTAAATTGACCAGTTGAGTGAATTTTCCTACACAATTCAAAAAATATACATAAAAAATATCAAAAATTATGATTATTACGATAGCATTTGGTAAACAATTCAAAGCTGACTTGTTGCTTTTTTGAAGCAAGAATTCAGCAAATTTATGCGTTCAAAAATTAAGTTGCAGTAGTTAGGATCCTCAAAGTACATTTTTTGCTTTCTTGAGAAAGAACCAAGCCAAAATTGTTGAGCATTGATATCTCAAAAATGGACTTAAGGTGACAAATCCGAGGCTACTCCTCTTGCTTATTGAGCCAAAATCATTTTCCACATACTTCTCTGCTCTACTAGGCAAGAATCAAAGTGAATCCCCCCCCATTTCGAGAGCAAGATGACCAAGATAACACGTTATATTCCAAAACATACTTTTCTTAATAATTTTATGCAAAAGTCAAAAGAATATATATTTTTATTTCAAAATAAAGTTAATAGTAGATAAATAAAGATGAATGCTGCATTTTATTTTACCAAAAAATCTCTGCGGTGGCTTGTGCACTGTCGTCTGGCCTATGCCTTTTATTTTTACTTCGGGTAGTTGGCCGATGGCTCATCTTCATATCAATGAATTTTCAACTCTGAAAATTGACAATAACAAAACAAAACAAAACAATAGGAATTGTGTCACTATACATTTTTCAGCTCACCCAATTTCAATGTGAACAAAAAATATGGCATTGTATGGAAGCTCAAAGGAAAATGTTCCTAAAATCAATTATTATCTATATAACAGGAGAGAATAAAATAACCACACAAAAAAAACCCTCAAAATTCAAGAAACAAAGCAAAAAGTTCGACTCTTTTAACAGAACATGAACAGCTATCTAGAAACCATTTTTAAAAAAATAAAAAAAAAAACCTCGAAATTCATGAAAACATAGGATACACGGACTCTAGGTACGAAAAAGAAAACAAAAAAATTTAATTAGGGCTAATTTTTCTACAGTGAAACATTTTAATTGAAATTGAAATAGAATTGCTCGAACAGACGATTGATGGTACAAAGAATCTGAGACAGCATTCAAATTATACAAGTGTGCATATACAAAGTATATACACATATATGGATATTGCATGCAAGCTAGAGAGAGAGAGAGAGAGAGAGAGAGAGACCTGGGAAGATGAATAGAAGTCTCTGGTGTTCCCGATCAGAACTTTTTGAAGGATTGAAGTGTGTATTTTGGTTCCCAAACCCCAGACCCTGAGAGACCAAAATTGGCCTTCGTATGTGAATACAGGTGCAATATATATATATAAATAATAATAATTATCCACGGACCGCCGGTTCAATTTCTCTTACAGTATATGTTTTTTATGAAAAAATAAAAATTAAAATTAAAATTAATTTGATAACAATACACACGGAAAAAATATTTTAAAATTTATTAAAAAATATCATCATATTTGGTTTCAAAAAATTGAATCTGAGTTTTTGTATTTTTTTATTTTTTTATTTTTAATGAATTTTTTTCATATTTTATACAAAAAAAAAAATTTAGATAAACATAATCTAAATACACTTAAAACTGATATTATTTGTGAAAAAAAAAATTAAAAATTTTCAAAAAAATATAAAAATTCAATATATTTTCATATTTTCTTGTATTCAATGAATTTTGTAAAGATTTTTGTACAATTTTTTTACTCTATTAGTAAATTAAGATTAAGTGAATCTAAAAATTTTTAAAAAATGATAAAATCATTAAAAATACAAAAATATAAATCAAAAACTCATAAAACTATTTTTTAAAACTCAAAACCAAACGGTTTTTTTTTCTGAAAAACATTAACCATATAAATTTTTTTTTCGCGTAGTGCTACATACTTTTTTTTTGGTACATCGGAAATGAGCGTAGTGCTATATACACCAATGTACTAACTAGTGTACTAATTAGTGTTATGCTATTATTATTAACTCCACCTATTAATTAAATTACAAATACCCAAACCTTTAAAATTAT
The DNA here is from genome assembly GCA_036172215.1 of Camellia granthamiana. Taxonomy (NCBI): domain Eukaryota; kingdom Viridiplantae; phylum Streptophyta; class Magnoliopsida; order Ericales; family Theaceae; genus Camellia; species Camellia granthamiana. Next base: position 1,927,754 of record CM069916.1, on the reverse strand, counting down.
ACCACATCATTTGTTAGTACACTAATTGGTACATACAGCATTATTCTTTTTTTTTTACTAAATAAGTTTTTAAGTTTTTTTGAATTTTTCACATAAAATCTATTTTGAAAACTAAATCAAACATGTCTTGGTTTTTTATTTGGATTTTTTATGAAAGGTTTCATTTTTATATATCAACATTTTTTTGAGGTTTGGAAAAAATATACTTCAATGATTCAAATAGAGATAACATTGACATTTAAAACACACACACACACATATATATATATTTTACCCTATCTTCTTTTTCTTTTTTTTTTTCCTTTTTTGCATTTAAGCATAAAGATTATATCAATGTGAATTACAAAATTACCATCACCCTTAACCTTGTCTTTAACGCGCGAACTCTTTCTTTATCTTTTGTTCTCTCACAATAGATTCTTACTTTTTAAAATAATAATATATCACAAATCGCTAGTCAACGTTACTTTCTTTATCTTTTGTTCTCTCACAATGAATTCTTACTTTTTAAAATAATAATAAATCACAAATCGCTAGTCTACGTCACCGTCTTCTGTTTCTTCCCCTTTTCCATACACTTTCAACGCACAACTATCATACTGTCACCCAGTCTTGTCCTCATGTTTCGTTATCTTCCTTTTCTCCCGTCCATCTCATCATAACTCTATAACAACCAAAATGAGTGAGATTGGCACTGTCTGAGTTTTGTAGTTCTACTTGGTAGCATTAGACTAGTCAATCTCATGCAACTTAATTGTTGATCTTGTGCCACTTCTTGCTATTCATTAAGGTTTGTTATTGTTGAACATCAATTCACTGTCCCTTCATAGCTAAGTTTTTTATTTTTTTATTTTTCATATTCAATTTGTGATTGTCGTGGTTATAACAGTGGTAGCTGAGGAGGGCAGAGTGGAGTGACTGTAGTGCTAGCAAATGAGAGGGAAGTGGGGATAGGGGTGGGCAGCACTGGAGGAGGGGAACAGGGGGTGGGGGAGTGGGTGGCCCTAGAAGGGGAAGAGGGAGAGAGGCATCTTTGCTTCTCAGTTGTGCACACCACCACCAGCAGTGCTGCCCAAATCATTCTGGCTTTACATAGGTTTTGTCTCCGATCATTATGCCTTTCTTCCAGGTTTTTCAAATCAACTTGATTTGCGAATTGTACATAAACTAAATTCCCATGAGAACAAAAACAAAATTTATTCTTTTACTAGTAAAATGTACAAGACTTTTTTACCCCCAGACTACTACAAGGAGGGCAGTATGACAAAAACCATACAAATTATAGAAACAATTGGCGGAAAAGGCGCATATTCAGCATCTCCAGAAATGAAAAAAAAAAAAAAGCCGAAAGGAGCTCAGATCATCTGGCCCGTTACCAGTGCTCTGCTCTGATTGCACCAAATTAGAACCAAAACAAAATAAGCAAAAAATGACTCAATTTGTAAAACCCAAGGCAGTGTCTCTTGCAACATGATGAGGCATCACAACATACAGTGCAGTGCTGCAAATAAGGGCACCTTACGCATGCATTTGATTTGAACTTTCCTTTGACCGGTGCTTCCGTTTTTTACCCCTGAATCCATAAATCAGCATTATAAGAGAGATTGAGAGTACGTGGATGTTAGAATGAGAATGGTTACTCTAAGATATGTGCAAAGTGCATCAACAGTACTTGTCATGTGAGCTAGGATCCCGACAAGATTTCAGCTTCCGATCAACGTGCTTCATATCTGTGGCAGTAGGGATCTGAAGTTTACTTACCTGCACAAGTAACCAGCAAGAAGTTTCAGGTACACTGATGAAGGTGAAAAAGAGCTAGCTATACTACTGTGCACCTCAACATAGTGTATATTCAAAATAAAGAACACAAGCATTATAGCTCTTTTTGGAATGAAGTGGCGGCGCTGGCAGTGGAAATGGTGGTGGCATTGATAAAACTTTAGTCCGAAAAATGTCTGGGACTTTTAAAAGTGGAGAATGTTTTCCACCCAAATAGGCTTTGTTTTTGTTGACCACGGAAAACAATTTCTGTTTTTTGCTGTACCAAATGCCAAACAATGCAAAAAAAATGTTTTCCACTCAAACAAACCTAGTGTAAATAATTAATTTCATGCATTGTCCCCCCGCAAGAGAATAAAGAACACAAGTATTTGCATTAACATCAAATTAAGATTGTTGTGACAAGTAACATATTTGTACCAAAGAATCTATGGCATCTAGAGAAACGGTGAGCTCTGAAATAGAGTGTGTGGCATGCTGACGAGACATGAGGCTCAGAAGATAACTGCAAAGAAATTCAATTCAACAAAAATCATTATTTCACACGAAATGGAATTGAGATACAAGAAATCTATTTGATGTATGCCTCAGGAAATAGTTCAAACCTTTCCAAGTCAAGAATCCCATGGACCTCATTTGACCTGCGTAAGGCAGCCAACGCCAACTGCACCAAGGTAAAAAATAAACACAAAATAAACAAGCTGTATGGATGAAAATTTCAGCAGTTCATTATAAAACTCTTTCAGAAAATTTACAATTAATACCACTCCCAAAAATGCACAAATTCTTTTGTGACTCAATTGGCTAAAAAAACTTCAATGCAGACACAAGGGCAAAGTGATTGAAAATTACAAAAAGCAAAAAAGAAAAGACACCAAATCAAACAAAACCTCAAAACCTTCATATTTTTTCCTAGAAACTTGAAGCCACTCCCAGCAATAAAAGTTTCTATCATATCTTTTCTTATTTTCAAAAAAAGAAATAAAAAAGGTTTCAAAGTTTGAAGTATTAAAGCAAACAAGTTCTTTCATTACAGGAGGATGTTTGAATAATGAATACCTGCCCAGGAGGGAATAGAAGTGGTGCATCTGTAAGCATGATTTTGTCTGCTTCCACCTTAGCAGTGTCACTCGTATCCTACAGATACATTGAAACATTGAATATCTTCTGAGGGGAGGGGGAACTAAGAACATCAGGAGGAGGGAAACTAAGAACATTATGGAGATTCCCCATTTAGAGCAATTCTTTATGACATGCTGTAATTAAGCTTAAGTATGAGATTCAAGAAAATGGTTAGGGGTTCTCAAGTGGTAAACTAGGAATTCCCGATCTCCTTGGAATTTCATTTCTCAAGGTTTATTGCATTTTTTCTTGATCCATTTGTATTCTTGTGAGAGATAGGGAAAATGTTCATTTTTTGGAGAATGTTTGGAGGGGGCATGCTCCATTTGCTCATTTGTTTCCTCGATTGTACTGTGTCACATTCTCATAATGTTTCGATTGCCATAAGATCTTCTCTTATTCAAATTCAATTTCTTGAAATTTCTCCATTTTTTAGGAAGGCTAATGAACTTGCTTCTTTGCTATCTATTCTTGAGGGTGTTTCTTTGAACAATGCAACAGATGATAAGAGGTTGTGAATTCTTCATTCATCCGGAATTTTCTTTTGCAAATCCTCCTTTCTTTGATAAGTTAATTAATGTTCCAAACATACCACTCTTTTTCCCCCATTAAATGATCTCTAGTGCAAATGTGCCGCTTAAAGTTAAAATATTGGCATGGACCAGGGCTCATAAGAAATTATACCAATGATATGGACAGAATTGCTATTTACATTCATAATGTTGTCTGTGTGTAGGAGGGAGGAGGAAAGTATTGATTACTTATTTTAGCATTTCCCTGATTTGGTGGAGGTGGCTTGGGTGTTACTGTTTTTTCTTTTTTTGTTAAGTTGCTTTGTATGAGCCAAGACAAATAAAACAAACAAAAAAATGGCATGATCATCCCCCACCCACCAGCATGACAGAAAAACATTAGCAAAAGCAGCAGGATTAGAAATATTATACCACCTTCCAGGTTGGCAACTGCTTACTGCCCCTTCATTTTCTGATGAGAAATGCTTATTTTTTCTTATCACCATGTGTTGAAAAAGTGCAATGAGCACAGACAATAAAAAATAAATAAATTCTGTGATACAAAAAAGATGAAACAACATTGAGTTCAGTAATTTGGATATTAGATACCATCTACCAGGAGACTATTTTTAATTTAATTAGTGTGTAACTGTGTAACCTAGAACAAAGATTGTTCTGGTATGTGGAATGAGAATGAGAATGAGAATTAGAATGCGGAAGTGTAGGCTTTCCTTTCCCAAATTAATCATGTAGCAACACATTTCTATGATCATTATGACCTATTTGTACACTTCGAGGGTCCATTTGTATACTTTTATAATTTAGGGGGCAAAGTGATACTCCTCAATAGTTTAGGGGGATCCATATGTACACTTTTATATTTTAGGGGGTCAAAGTGATACTTCTCAATAGTTCAGGGGGTCTTTGTGTAAATAACCTGTGTGTAATATAGTAGTACGTAGTCCAATTGTAACACTTCTAGGGATCAGATAACAAGAGTACCAACACTATATTCAGTTAAGAATCACCTTTAGCATTTGAAGCTGCTCATCATTTACTTGAAGAAACTCCTACAGGACCAAGAATAATTGTCATAATTTGCAAAATTGCAGTACAAGATACAAACCAAATTAAATTAATCACTGATGAGGCCAACTATAAGCAAACTACTATGGTTATGCAGAAAAGTGATTTAAAAAAAGAAATGGAAATCAGGTGCAAAAAACTGATTGGAAAACTGACCTCCAGATCACTAACAAAACCATCAATTGCACGATATGGTGCATAAACGATAAGATCAAATCCTACACTCTGCAATTCAAACGTAAATTTTAAAAACAATACAAACCAGAAACAAGGTAAGATAAGAATGACGTGCAGGTCATATTCATGCCTGAAGAACGAGCATCTCATTATTGAGGATCATTTGATGATCTTGCTCAATCCCCTTGCCAAGCTCCTCTGCTGATACATGATTTTCTTCTGCTTTACAAGCTGCATATATGCAGGTTAACCTGGTTGCATAAAAGGTCGTCTGATTCAGTTTGTAATGAGTGACAATCAAGGAATTCCATTTCAAATTCAAGCATCAATGAAAATAATCTGCTACCATATGGATGACATATAAAAGTGAAGAACATTTGGATAGGATAGAGGTTCACTGGACGAATCAAGTTCGAAATCTTTTGTTTCTTTCTAGTTTCTACTGGATGAAATAAAAAGCCAGTTTTCAAATTGGGCCATATAAGCATCAGACAACTATAGGCCATGATGGTGAATTAGATCTAAATCAATCTTACATAATGTGTTTTGGATGATGTTCCATAACCGACCATTGTAGATAAAACCTTTTGAAGTATATAAGAGCTGTTGCCTGTATAAAAGGTACCATTTTCAGAAAGAAAAATATTAAATCATGATATACAACCCCAAAATAAATAAATAAAGACTCAGAGCCACATACCTGAATTTTTCGTGGGAATTTGAAGGCATCACATACATCTTGAATTTTGAACTCATAGAATGCCCTTAAAAGTTGTTCTTCTTCAGTCTTAAGTGGTTTAGGACGGGAATGCTTCTCAACTACCATGAAAACATAAATAAAACGGCAAAGAAATTTTGATATCTAAAACCAAACAACTCAAGAATTTTTTAGAACATACAAATTGTACAAAAGAAAATTCTCGATAATGTGTTTACCATTATCTTTTGCATCAATTTGAGGTTCAGGATACGACCAGGACCCATCAAGATCAACTTCCATTCTTGTTGTTCCATACTTGAAAGTATATTGCATGATCAGTGTCGCAAGTATGATAACTTTGATATGCTAACTAAAAGAGTTCTTCTTAATAAAAATAAAAATAAAAATTTGATTGTGACAGGTACTTGTGATAATCACAAGATAATGAATTTACAGAGAACACTAAGAGCAAGAAGAACAAATATTTATAATAGCTACTTGGATATATATATATTATAGAGAGAATAAAGATTGATTTTCTCCATACCTTCTCCAGGGTTTGCCTTGCTCTTTGATTAGCAGCTTTGTACCTCTCCTTCTGCACAAAATCAATTAGCAAAATTACTTTTAGTGGGACAAATTGAAAAAATATCTAAAACCTACACCTTAAAAATAAAAATAAAAAATAAAAAAACATTTTCTTTATCACCAGTTGAAAATTATTCCCTCTTTGGTTGCCAAGAAACTGCAGGGAAAGAAAAGAAAATCTAAAATCTTAAGGCCAGAGAAACGAGTTTTGTACAGTTTCTCAGAAACCTCAAAAAGTGGAGGCAGAACCATAATTTAAGGTTTTCTTCTGTTTTTTCCTCCATTTTCACAGCAACCAAACAGAAAATCAAGGGCATTAATATGTACCAGATCTTGAGGAGAGAAGATCCACTTGGCTCTGTGAGTCGAAGTCAAAAAATCAGCCATTCGTTGAAGAACCCTAGGAGGAGTCACGCCGGAATGGAGGGTTTGGGTTTCCTTCTTCAATTTTGGGCGACGCCAATCGGGGAGAGATGCTAGACGCGAGGCGGGTAGATGACGGAAATCTCCTATGTTATTTTCATTTTAGTCCTTGGATTTTAAAAAATGTACAACTTGTGCCCAGTATCAAGACTGGATTGTTAGTCCACGTAGTGTCGTGTCATGTCGTGGGCTCACTTTTGAGTTCGAATTATTTATATTTGGGGAAATTACTGGGAGGTCCCACGTGAAACATGTGATGACCATTTAATCCCAAAACTTTTTGAGTGCACCAAAAAGTCCTTTCCTTTATCTCTCTGGTTTTTGCCTCTCTTGTTACGTGTTCATCATCAACAATGGGTTCATCAACATCAACAAAAAAAAATCTTCAGATCTGGAAATTTTCTGCAGATTTTTCATCATCATCAACAATGCGTTTTTCATCAACAATGCGTTCTTCAGATCAATTTCGCATCCCAAAATTCGATGCTCTGTTTCTTCTTCTTCATCATCGACACCATCATCGTCAGTGTCGATGAAATTCGATCTTCGAACCTATTGGATGACTCTGATAGAAGAAATCAACCAGAAGCTAGATGAGGCCGTGCCTGTGAAGTACCCACAGCAGATCTATGAAGCTTGCTGTAGCTGTTGTAAGAATCTGCCATGAATATGGTTTTGTCAATTTCTCTCTCTTTCTCTCTCTATTTACAGATTTTTTTTTGGGATAGTTGTTGATCTATGGTTATTGTTGTTGATGATAAAATAGATCTATAATATCATTGAAACAGATCTGTAATGACTTAGATTTGTACAGCTATCACACAGATTTGTAATGAGAAAATTTTCGAATTCTGAACAAGTAATTTTCAAGTTTTAGTTACAGGCGGTGAAAACTGTAAAATTTTGCAGTTTGAATTTTTTTTTTTGGTGCTGGAATGAATCATGGTTTAAAACTGTAAAATTTTGCAGTTTTATAACATGCTTTAGAACTGTAAAATTTTACAGTTTCATAACATGTTTTAAACATTCCGACGACTTTCCGGCGATGTTGAACATTCCGACGAGTCTCCGGCGACCGTTTGACGGAAGTCCGACGATAGTACGATGTGAACAGTGTCTGTAAATTAAAAAAAAAAAAAAGGATTTTTTGGTAACAATTAGAAATATGTGTGGACTAATTGGTGCAAATATTTTGTTTTGGGATTAGTTGGATCTTGAACTTGTTGCATGGGACTTATCAGTAAGTTCCCCTATATATTTTAAAAAAATGTTATAAATTTTAAAAAATTTATTAAAAGTTTTATTAAATATTTTATATGGATATGAGATTTATATAAGGGCTATGCTACAGAGCTCGAAAGACCCCCCCGAATCCCCGAATTCGAAGAAGAAGAAGAAGAAGAAGCAGGGGAAGGAGGAGGAGGAGAAAGAGGGAGGAGGAGGAGGAGGAGGAGGAAGGAGGGGACTAGAGGGGGCCATCAGCAGAGGGGGGCTGCGGCGGGGCTGGGCTGGGCGACGATCGGCGGCTGGGAAGAAGAAGACGACGATCGGGCGGCTGGGAAGAAGAAGACGATCGACGATCGGGGCTCTCTTCCCCTCTGATTCTCTGTTTCTCTCTTCCCCTCTGCGTTGAAAATGGAAGAAGAAGACGAAAAAAAAAAAATAATGCCCAAAACGACGTCGTTTTGGGCATTAGGGGGATTAGGGGGGCTCATTTTCGAGGTCTCAAACATTATTCTTTATATAATGTGAGTCTCGCATAATGTGAGACATTTAATAAAATTTTTAATAGAATTTTTGAAATCTCTAATATTTTTATATATTTTAAGATTTGTTAGGTATATTATTTATATAAATTAATTAAATAATAATAATTATGTATTTGAATAGTTTTATATAAAAAAAAATAAATGGTGAGAAAAATAAAATGATTCATATAAAATTTATTTAAACACGTAATTGTCATTATTCGATCGACTTGAATTTTAACATGAATGATAGACTCGATGAATTTTAAAATATGAACCGTACCAATTATCAAAACAAGACCCAAAAATAGACTCATGACACAAACTAAATCATCCAGTCTTGATTTTCAACTGGAGAGAAGATGGATACTTTAAGAAATTAAGGGTTAGTTATATTTTTCAATTCTATTATTTTTTAATTTTAAATTGAACAATTTTTTTTACACTTAAGTGTAATTTTAATTTTATTCTTTCGTTCAAATTAGAAATTAAAATTAATAATTTTAAACACTTTTAAGGTATACATGTAGAGAAAACTAACAAAAATTTAGACATAATAATGATCAAATTGCAATGAGCTTAAAATATAGAAATTAAATTATTCAAATTAAAATAATAAGAGCTAAAGTGAAATTTTGATCAAACTATAAAGGTAAAAAATATAATTAACCCAAAAAATAATTATTTTATATTATATTACAAAATTAATCTTGTATAGGTATCATTTTTTATTAAAACGGAATATTGTGCTTAAATTTCTCCGTTAACTCTAATAATCAAGGCAATTCATAAATAAAATGTTAATTTATTTCATTTTATATGAATAATTTAGTACAAAATATAATTAAATGTCACTTTGCTAAGCTAATGAGAGGGAGGAGTACTTCTAAACCAGAATTTATCTTCTGTAATACAACAACAACAACAAAAAAATTCCGTTCCCAAATATACTCATTTTGTTATGCCTAATATTTGCTTAGATTGGTCATGCGAGCTTAATAACAACCAAAAGAAAATAAATTATCACAGATGCCTAAACTCAAGTTACTATATTCAACTAGTAAGTCATTTGACTTTTGCTTGTAAATTTGATTTGATTTATAATAATGATTTATAAAACATGTGAATATATAAAATAATTAATTTTAATCCTCTTTTTTTTTTTTTTTTGAAGAATTTATATATCTGTACATTTTACAAAATTTCTCTTTAATTATATAAAATCTATTTATTATGATGTTCTATTCTTGAGGAGTCAGTATTTGCCAAGGCAATACAAACTGCTACCGCCACTATTTAAGGAGGTATAAATATTGAAGCTTACTTGACAGTTACCTCTCGTATTCATATTCATATTGTACTCAAGACTTGGCACATCTAAAAGAGAAAAGAAATAGAAATAGAAATAGAAATAGAAATACACAATTTACATATATTTGTTTTTATATATGAAGCACAAATAATTTTGTCTACTCTCTGTTTCATATTCCTCAGATATTGTTATTGTTTTGTCACTAAAATCAATGGCTAAAAAAATATGAAATAGAGGCCTCATTTGGTTATTTTAGTAGAGTGTTTTAGTTTTTGATTATTTTAGTAGGCTAAAATATTTGTGTTTCGGAAGAGAGTTGGATTTTTTTATAGTTGGATGTGATATTTGTGAGAGAAAAAATAAAATTATTGATGTGACGTTTCATCTTATTGTCAATTTTAATCTATTTTATCTTTTTATAAATTTTAGCCAAAAAAAACCAATTGTTGACTTCCCAAATGCAACCTTCCTTTCTTTACTACTAGTAATTACTACCATTAATTAACTAATATGAGGAAATATTGTTCCATAGGCAAATAGTAAAAATGTTAACTACTTCTTCTTCCTTCTCCTCCTCATCCTCCTCTTTTAAATAAAACGGACCACGAGAAGGTCACTGGTCATGGATACTGGAGGTGGAGGTGGCAATGCCAATAGTAAATCACTGGAGTCATATGATGGCCTCCACCTTGACCACCAGCACCACCATAATCATCATTTGTTCGAACGAGTTAGGAGCATTGGGCTGTTATTTGGGATTATTATTGTTACATGCTATATGCTTTATCCTTCGGCCTATCCTTTTCAATTTTCGCCCCACTCTTCATACAATCAGGTTCGTAAGTTTGCACACACAAACTAGTTTCTATTTTTAAAATAAAAATTAAAAAAATTGACATAGCAGAGTTTCAATCTCCGTCTCCCCTTCCTCTTTCCAAGCAATTAGTGTATTGTTCTTTTGACTATTAAAAAAACAAAAATGACATAAATTGAGATGATTACACTTTTCATTTTCTTTTTTTTTCTTTTTCTTTTTTTAAATTAATATTTTTGTCTAGGACAAGGGAGGAGTTAAGTTGGAGAAAATTTTAGAAAAGGTGGCCATGGCAGACAAAACAGTTATAATAACAACTCTAAATGGAGCATGGGCAGCCCCAAATTCTATATTTGATGTCTTCCTTGAGAGCTTCCAAATAGGGAATGAAACTAGTAGATTTTTGAATCATTTGGTTGTTATAGCCGTGGATCATTACGCCTATGATCGTTGCTTAGCTCTACACCCTCATTGTTATGCTCTTAGCACCACCGGTTTGGATTTTTCTGGCGAGGCATCCTACATGACTTCTACCTACTTGGAGATAGTTTGGAGAAAAATTGACCTTCTACACTCTGTTCTTAAGATGGGATACAGCTTCATTTTCACGGTACACCCTTTAATTTTCTCAATGTCGTACACATGATATCTCTAACTTGGTTGTATATTTCATTAGGTAAATATAACATTTTGCTTTAATGATGTAACTCTTGCCACTCCCCCCTTTTTCCTCATCGCCTTCTTTTGTACATAACCAAACTCTCTCTGTAATCTTATATATTCAATACATAAGATGAGAAATCATATCATTTTTCAATAATGTAATTTTTCATTAGCAAAAATTGGTGGTTGTCTTCATAGTTAATTGTTTTCTTTTATCATTCTATATGTTTCACATTGTTGAAACTCTTTCCATATGGATGATAAAAATTGATTAGAGGTATAGTACTTAACTCTCTCTCTCTCAACAGGATGCTGATATAATGTGGTTTCGCAATCCATTTCTTCATTTTTATTTGGATGATGATTTCCAAACTGCATGTGATTTTTTTTGGGGCAACACTTCAGATTTAGAAAACCAAGCAAATACAGGTTTTCACTATGTGAAATCAAATGAGCGTACAATCAAATTATACAAGTTCTGGTACACTTCAAGAAAGACTTATCCAGGCTTACATGATCAACATGTGCTTAACAAGATCAAATTTGATTCATTTGTCACCACTAACATTGGAGTAAAAATAAGGTTTTTGGATACGGCCTACTTTGGTGGATTTTGTCAACCTAGCAAAGATCTCAATCAAGTCTGTACAATGCATGCCAATTGTTGTATGGGTTTAGGTAGTAAAGTTCATGAACTTAAAGTCCTGCTCGACAATTGGAGGAAGTTTTTGTCATTACCAACTGATGTAAGGGCATCACAACCAACATCTTGGGCTGAACCAAAAAGTTGCAGGTATTGTATATAAATGTATATATATGTATCATTGGTTATATGGTAGAATGAATTAAATATTTTGTTTTTGTAGAAAAATAAATGAATAGCTAGGGATCTTATGGCTAACAGAATATATATATATATATTGGTGGTTTTTCTTGTTTCCAGCATAAAATCTTTTCGTCTTCCCCGTTCGCCCAAGAAGAAAGTTCAACAAGGAAGCAACAATGGAGGAAGCTAGTGTCTGGACTTTCTTTATACAAATTGTTTTTAAAGATAAAGTCTTTGTTAGTTTCAGATCAAATGTTTCCAACGCTTTGTTCGGATATATACTGGATTCAGGGGAAAGAAAAATGAAATAAACAAATTTAACTTCTTTCACTCTATTTTCTTCTTATCTTTCCCTCCAGAAATCCAGGATCCAAACAATAGCTTATGTATCTTATTTTTCAATAATTTTTGTAAATGTGCTTCGAAATGCTCGTTTGTACAATTAAGTGGAGGCAAGAAATAGGTAAAAATGTCCCCCAAACACACCCATAGCTTTTACATCTATCACTTCCCATTAATGTTATTGTATCTTAAACTTATTTATAAAAATTAAAAAAAAAAAAATGTCATTGTACCTTGAATGGCATTTAAAACTGAAGCAAATCTATATTCATTCTATTCTTTCAATGTTCAATGCAATGTGATTCCATTGTTTATATAGATAGCCACAGATTCAAGGCTATTAACCGACACTCATTCAACCACTATAATTCTGGTAACTTTTAACTAGATCTATATTCATTGAACAAATCTCAGTACACAAAATTTTCACAAAACTAACTCTAACCTGTCACATGTGGAACCCACGCCTCATCTCACATCTATGTCCATCACACGAAAACCTTCTGCACCAAAACCTTCTGTTTTTCATAGCATAGCTGATATCCATTCTACTCTTCAATGATCAATACAATGGTGTGTGGATGGTGCATATACAAAACACATGTTTTTTTAAGAAAACCTACTCAGTTCCAGTCAAAAGTAGTTTCATGAGCTGATACCAACAATAAAGCGAGAAAATTAAAATTTAGGGCAACAAAGATTTAACCTTTATTCAATAGAAGCTGAATGTATATACATTATCCGAAATTTACAATTTCTAATTTTTTCCCCTCCAACCCATGTTTTGTCCCATGCCAGCTCACTCCTGTATTAACTGTCCAAACCATCCTTTTGTATAGCCTCCACAAAATATAATTAAAGCATATATATGGAACAAAATTTAAGGAGAAACGGAAAAGGGATAAAGAACTACACTAAATTGTCAAAAATTCAAAATCTTGGGCTCTTACTGGAAAAATATACATTTTGTACACAAAGTGCAGCTCAGTTTGAGTCATCTTTTTCCTTGATCAGAAATGATGGTTCAGTCATCAAGCTTTGCGGAGAGCTGGTTCGTATGGTATTCTTTGCCATACAGTTATTGATTGAAAAGCCATCTTCTACATGTGCAGCTTGGGTTCACTCATTTAACTTGGTTAAGAAATGACTCAGATTGTATTCTTCAGTGTACTGTGATTGATCCCAAAGCTCCTCTAGTCCACCAAGGATAGCTTTTAATCCCTTCCCAGTACCAACAGATTTTGTATCCCCATCGAAGTTACCATCAGAACCCTTCGAGGCAGCAGTGGCCTGGAAATCAAGTATTTATAAAATGTCACCCAAAGGAGTAAAAAAATATAGCCTTTTCAGGAGAAATTTCATGCGACAATAGCTTAAGAGGAAAGTACTAATTTGATTTACTGGGAAAGTAAGTGTTGGAGTATGTGCTACGAAGGCATAAAAGCAACAGTAACAAGCACTTCCATACATTTGATTTGGAGGTGGTTGCCGGCTGCCGGGACTGGTGGTCGGAAGTACTTTCCAGTGAGAGGAGGTCGTAGCGGGCCACTGAAAGTAGAGGCAGGTGGTGATGGGTGGTTGAATGTGATGGGCAGTGGTGGTTATGAGCGGTGAGTGGTGGCTGGAGTGGGTGGAAGAGGAAAAAAGGAATAAAAACAAATAAAACTAACTTCTTTTTTTCGTTCTCTTCATTAGTTACAATAATTCAGTAAAATTTTTGAATTGTTTACAATTTTTTGAAAATGAAAATAGACACCAAACAAAATTTTGTTTTTATCCAAAATATGTTTTATATGTTGTACTAAAAAAAATAACACAGCCATAAACTCGAGAGTTAAACCTGGAGTCAGCCATACCTTTTTAGTTTCTGCTGATGTGAACAGATCAAGCAACTGGTCTGTATTCATTGTTTTCATACTAGCATTTTCTGCATTGATGACAGAATTAGCTACTGAAACTTTGAATTTCTGGAGGCTCATAACTTTCTCCTCCAAGGTTCCTCGCATAATGAGACGATGTACATTCACCACTTTCCGCTGACCTAGCCTGTGTGCTCTGTCCATTGCCTGCAAATGTTTAATATTAGAAACAGTGGATCTTGAGCAACAAAATAAGTAATTGATTTGTCACACATCCCACTTAATCGAAATGTCTTAACACTCTACTTGTGTGAGTGCCTCCATGTTCAGACAACTGTGCTCACATGGGCAAGCGCACGTGCGCGCGAGAGAGAGAGAGAGAGAGAGAGAGAGAGATACAACAATAGAAGTCGTAAAACCAGAAGCTTGGCTTCCAACAGTATTTATTAGACCTTCACTGTGCATCATTAATTCAAAGAGGCAAGTCATTAGAGGACTCTGGAGTGACAAATATAGTATTCTACTAGTAAGATGAATTATATTTGTGGTATACAATATGCATATAATATAAAAGCTTAATTATAAAATGGACCAAGTTATTAAAACATAAAACTAAGGAAGAGCACAATACATTAGTCAGTTCACCAGGCCTGTCCATAACTGTTTTCTGTTTTCCAAAAATTTGTTAGGTTCTAATGGGTTGAGGCACCTTAATCAGGTTCTCCTTAAATAACCCAACAGTTGAACCAAACTGAGCCAAGAGGTTAGATAAAAGTCCACCAGTACGAGTGGTCAAGTCCACCAGGTTTTGGTACCTAATGTTTTGCTGTTCTCAAAAATATTTTTTTTAAAATAAAAATGAAGCAAATAATTTATAGGGAAAACTGGCAGAACTGCCAAATTTCTGATGACATGCAGTACAAAAGTAGCTTGAGAGTAATTAATGGAGTATAATGTGTAAGAGGGATGCAGAATCGACGGACCACTTGTTCCTACATTGCCCTATGGCAGCATCTCTTTGGTCTTTGTGATGTGCTGTGGGTTGCTCTGCGGGTGTGCACGCATTTGCTGCTGGTTTCTTATGGAGGATTTGGAAGCAATAAGAAGGCCAAATCATTGTTGTCTTGCATTACCTTTGCTATCTTTTGGACCATTTGTTTGGAAAGAAATGATAGAATATTCAATGAAAAGGAATCTGAGGTTGATGCTTTGTGGGATAGGGTGAGGCATCTTGCATCAGTTTGGGCCCGTGCGTCTCCCCTTTCAAGGACACACCCCTTTTTTTGATTACTAGGATTGGGCTCATGTTTTTTATTCTTAGTGGTGGTTTATTTTATGTTTTAGTTGACGTTTCTTAGGTTTTTGCCTTGATCTCTTGACTTTGTAAGAGGACATGCCAAACCAAACCAAACCAAACCAAACCAAGCCAAGTGTCACGGGTTGCCTTGCAAGGCTAACTCCATGACGTTTCGCTCGCGGTGGTGTGGCCATTGGAGTGCTCAAGAGTGGCCGTTGGAAGTGCCCCAACGTGGCCTAACATTGGCCCCAAGTAGCCCAAGGCATGTAAGCCACCAATAGCCAACAGAAGACAAAGCCACAGCCCATATAAGTCATTACGACTCCTCGGACATGTATGATGTTTCCTTCTGCCAGATGAAAAAGGGCTTAACAAGCTACTATAAGGGGGTATGATGTGCTACCTACCAACATCCCCGCCCAAACTGGGCTTGAAGTGAGCAACCTTGGGGCAACTCAAGGGCGGGCTATAGGCATCCAGAGGGGTGTCTAGAGTCTCCATGTGGGTTTGGGAGCCCCGTGGACGGTGCAATGATATAGGCACTGCGCGACCCTCCCGAGAGGGAGGTCCACTACGTTGTTTCCATTATGCCACGCAATATGGTATCTTTGGAACTCGTTTTGGACCGAATGGGCTATCGAGGCACCACTAAAGGCCTCGTATGCCAACTCAAGTGCTTGGTTTGGGTTCAACCTTGCACGAGGGGATCCCGTGGCTTAAGCTAAGCAGTTGGACGGCAACACCGCATATGTGGGCTATCGAATGAAGGCATCAAGCTACATATTGACTATGTCCATTGAGGGACTACTTTATGCTACAAGCAAGCTACGGATTGAGATGTTGCCTTACTCATGCTACACGTTGGTGCAACGCTAAGGTGCGCAATGGCCTTAGGCGGAATCTAGCACACGTGTTGGTATGAGGATTACGCCGTGGGCAAGAGATTGACCCTCGGTGGCTTGTGGGCTTCGCATGACCAAGCGGCCATCCAATATGCATCTATTGAGGCATGCTAGACCCTACGACACTTCGGGATGCTATCAAAGACCCAACATACAACGTTGGCTTGTCGGCTAAGTTGAGGACCTTCGCTAGCACATTGTTGTGTGGCTAGGCACCTTGATGACATAAACCTAAGTTGGGCGAGCACCTTGCTTGAGGTAAGCTTGGCGCTATGAAGCGACTTATGCCGTGCTTGGTGCACTTGAGGCGTCAGGCCTACTTGTGGCATCCGGATGAAGACGGAGCTTCCTTGTGAAGTTGTTTTGCTTGACAAAGCATTGGGACCTAATGTTCAAACAGGTGAGATCAACAACACTCGATTTGTCAACGAGCTATGGCGGGCTTAAACTTGGTGGAGTTTGAGCGCCACACGGGCAAAAATTGATCCGTTGCGCCTCTAAAGGAGTCGGCCCGTGACAGCCAAGCCTAGCCTAGAGTTAAGTCCCATCAAATAGAGTTGGCTGCATGAATCCTTCTTCTCCACTCGACTCTATTCAAGGCCATTTCGTTAGTCAAACTAAGGAGATTCATACCTCTATTTACTATACTAGTCCACGTCAATCTAAGTCTACCCATTTCCCTCACACTACCATCTACCATAACTGTATCACATCTCTTCACTACTGCCTCTGTTTGTTTCCATTGTATATGAATATGACCAAACCACCTCAATCTATTCTCTCTCAATTTATCTTCTATCAGTACTACTCCTACCCATTCTCAAATATACTCATTCTTAACTTTGTCTTTTCTAGTTTTGCCACATATCTACTTAGCATCCTCATCTTAGCAACACTCATCTTATCTACATGCAACGTTTTCAAAGGCGTATTCGAGGCGCGACTTAAGGCGCGACTTGAGGCGAGGCGTACGGAAAACGCACAGATGCGTTCTTTTTGGGGCGAAACCCTAGCTATGCGTACGCGTCAAAATCAGAGGCGTAAGCATTTGTCGCGCTTCATGCGCTTTTCACGCTTTCGATAGCTAGGCGGAAGCCTTTGAAGAGTTTGATTTCAAAATTCAGAAAAGGGAAGATAGAGTAGTTGATGGAAAATTGGTATAAATGACTTCGATTCAAACAGAAATTGCTCAAGAATAAGTTATAAATACCATGTAAGTGGATCTTCTTCAAATCAGAGCCCAACAACTTCAAATCAGTCGTCTAATCTTCTTCAACGAACTAGGGTTTTCAAGGTACCCAGTCTCTCTCTCTTTCTGTCGAGTTGAGTCGACTCTGTCTCTGTCTCTGTCTCTGTCTCTCTCTCTCTCTCGTTCTGTTCTCTACATCGTCTCTGCATCGTCTCTCTCAATCTTCTTTCTACATCGCTTCTCTGTGATCGCGTTTTCGTTTTGTGATCTGTACATATCTCATATCTATCCGACTGTACTATGATGTATATATATTATATAATATATCAATCTTTGTTTGGTGCACTACATATGTTATATAATATAGCTACAGTGTAGTATAATAGTCTATCCGACTGTGAACTGTAATGGATATATATTATATAATATATCTATATTTATTTCAAGCACTATGTATAAACATTTCCTCCACTGTGGACTAACATATTATTATATAATATATGTACAGTGTAATGGATCACCATATTATGCTTAATATTATTATTTTATTTTATAGAGTATTAGAGTTTTAAGTTATTTTGTTTATTGAACAATTAGAATTTAAGTTTTTGACCATCACTTAAGTTATTTTTTTATTATAGTATTAATGAGAATGACTTAGAAAGCACTTATAATATTTGAAATAATTAATTAATTTTGGTTATATGCTTAGAATGGCCTTTAAAAATTTTATTTGGCAATTCTTATTTTTTTTACTCTTTTTATGCTATATTTAATTAATTTTGTATTTTATAAAAATTTAAAAAATCAAAATTCAAAAGGCTTACGCCTCAACGCCTCGAGGCTTACGCCTCGCCTCAACAAGGGTAAAACGCCTCGCCTTGCGCTTTCGCCTTTAAAAACACTGTCTACATGTTGTTTCTTAGTTGCCCAACATTTCGTCCCATACAACATCGCTAGTCTAATAGTCGTTCTATAGAACTTCCCTTTTAGTCTAATAGGTAGTCGTTTATTGCACAGTACTCTAAACTCACTCCTCCACTTAAGCCACCCCTTAATTCTGTGGACCACATCCACTCCGATCTCCCCAGTTGTTGTGATAATCGATCCTAACAAACAAAAATGTTCACTCTTAGGTTCTTGGTTCTCAATCTTCACTTCTCCTCTGTTTCTATTATGACTGTTACTAAAATTTCATTCCATATACTCTGTCTTAGTTCTGTTTATTCTAAATCCTTTAGATTCAAGTGTTTTTCTCCAAATCTCCAACTCAGTATTAATTCATTATGTAGTCTCATCCACTAACACGATAACATCTGCAAAAAGCATACACCATGGCACATCATCCTGAATATTGCACATCAACTCATCCATAACTAAAGCGAAAAGATAAAGACTTAAGATTGATCCTTAGTGTAACCCTACAAAAATTGAAAATTCACTCATCTCTCCAGCAGGCAATCTAATAGAGGTCACCCCACCTTCATACATATCCCTAATTACATCAATATAATCTTTTGTCACCTCTTTCTTCTCTAACACCCACTAGATTATATCTCGAGACACTCTATCATATACTTTCTCAATATCAATAAAAACCATATGAATGTCTATTTTCTTTTCTCTATACTTTTCTATTACTCTCTTCAAAAGATAGATTGCTTCCATTGTTGACCTACCAGGCATAAACCCAAATTGATTTTCTGACACCTCTGTTATATCTCGCAATCGACGTTTCATCACTCTCTCCCACACTTTCATTGTGTGACACATTAACTTGATTCCTCTACAATTGTTACCATTCTAGACATGTCCTTTATTCTTATATATTGGCACTAAAATACTCTTCCTCCACTCCTTTGCCATTTTCTTAGTCAATAAAATCTTGCTAGATAGCCTAATCAACCACACAGCCCCCTTCTTACCCAAACATTTTCACGTTTCAATAGGTATATCATCAGATTCTAAAGCCTTATTCAATTTCATCTTCTTAAGTGCAAACTCCACTTCAAAGTCCGTAATCCTACGATAGAACCTATAGTTTTGGTTTTCCTTAGTACTGCCTACTTCCTCTCCTTTCGACCTACCTCCATGTTCCTCATTTAACAATTTCTCAAAATAATTCTTCCACCTCTCCTTAATCTCTTCATCCTTCACCAACACCTTAGAGTCCTCACCCTTACTGCACTTAACCTGATTAAAATCTCTTGTTTTCCTCTCTCTTATCTTAGCAAGTTTGTATATCTTCTTCTCCCCTTCCTTACTATCTGGTCTAGTGTATAGGTCATCATAAGTTTTCAACTTAATCTCCCTCACTACTTTTTTTGACCTCTTTATTGGCCAATCTGTGGTGCTTAAAGTTTTCCTCAATTCTATCATTCTGCCACTTTTTAAAGCTCTCTTTTTTCGTCTTTATTACCGCTTAGACCTCATCTCTCCATCTCCAAGTTTCCCTAAAGTTAGGTCTCTTTCTTTTCGAGTTCCACATAGTGTTAGCATCATCTTCCCAAGTACTAAATACCTTCTTTATCCATTCTATTCTTAAATAGTTTATCTCTTTTTAGGTCCCATCATCTAGTTCTGCGACGCCCACTATCTTTCTGAGTTTGTTATTGCCTTTTAAAGCATAAATCTAGTACCAAAATCACCTTACAACCGCTACATTTTTTATGGTCCCCTTTTCTTAGTAGAAAGTAATCTAGCCACAGAAAATTAGTGTAGATTTTATATACCTGATGATCTCGCATAGGATTCCAGTCATGCTCCATGAAAACGAGGGTGTCAGCTGATGTTAGGTTCAAACCAAGTCCACCAACTGCAGGAAGGGATTATAGATTAGTGAAATTCCTAACCCAAGACTGTATGCTGTATATAATTAAATCTTACCATGTGTAGTGAGCAGTAGTACATCAATAGTAGGGTCTGAATTGAAAGCCTTTACAATATCAAAACGCTTTTCTGGTTCAACTGATCCATCAAGCCGCAAATATGTGACACTGCTTTACAGCAAGTACAAAATTATTAGAACAATGAAACAAGTCAAATACAAATGTGAGACCTTTTTTTTTTAACAAAAGGAAATGGCAGTTGTTATTCCAGCCAGTGAATATATATTCGTTACAGTTACTCTATGAGTCCTGCAAGTATCAATGAGTAAAACATGACTTGAGGTGATCAAGAGAGGCCTCCATAAAACGTTGAGCTTCAAGCATTCATCTTATGTTGATTTGACACTAATAGATATCAGTGGGAAGATACAAGGTGTAGTGAGTTTTTTACCTTCAATATGAGTATGAAAACATAAACTACGACTTGATGAAACCATTAAATGACCAACCATTATTTTTCCTTCAATATAAAATAAAGAAGCAGAGGACTCACCTCTTCATATGACCATGAAACAGGTCTCTTTCAATTATGTCAAGAAAAGCCTGCATGCAATGTCACAGTTACATAACAGATCACATTGAAAGAACATAACACACATAAAAAAGTTTGTCAAAGGCAAAGTAAAGATTACTTTGTGTTGGGCAAATATCAAAACTCTGTGCTGGCCAACACTAACACAGCCCTCAGAAGATGAGGCATCAACACCTATTCCACACTCTTCCAGAATCTCCTGAAGAGCAACTAATTTTGGAGAGTGGTGGAGTTTATGAAGTTCTGAAATAATGTCAGAATTGGCAGGGAAAAGTTCTGACAAAACGCATGAGAATGAATCGGGAATCTTTTCACCAATGACAAGCAATGGATGACCACAAAGTTTCAGCAAGTATTGAAGCGCCTGAAACATAACATAGGACAGACATCAGGTACTACAAATGGGATGAACTAATAAAGAGAATTATCGCTTAGATAATGCTACGACGACCATCTATTTCTACCATCTTATCCTACCATCTGATGCGTCAGTCTAGTTCTTAGCACTGCATTGGCGATATACAGGAGTGGAGGGACCCATTACACCAATATTGTGTTGACAAGTAAGATGGTAAACATAATATAGGATAGAAAGGTCATGTGTAGCATTATTGTCATCGCTTTACCTGGAAAACATGAGAAGATGCTCTGGGTGAAGCACTACTTTCTCCTGTATCTCGCTCATTTGACTTTACCATGCTTGAAATTTCTTGTCTCATGTGTGAACCAGAAAACCTCTCATAAAGTTTTAATTGGACAGGACTCACGTCACAATATCTATCCTGAATAATTTTCTCTGGCAGATCAGACAAGACCTCATCTTTTGTTCGGCGGAGGAGAAAAGGCATGACCTGATTCATACAAAATCTTTCAGCCAGAAGTGAAAGCATGGAACTACTTGATTCTTAAAAGTTATCACCAGCTTAAAAAAGTGTAAAGAGAAGGCACCTGCTTGTGTAATGCTTCCATGGCAAGTGCCCCTGCTTCAGCATCCTTGGCAGAACATTTAGAATCCCTAGCTGCCAGCAGTGGTTTTCCATAAGTGGCTTGGAACTGTCAAAGTGGTCCAATGAATTATCCTCAGTCTCATAACATAACTAGAAATTAAATTTAAACCAATGGCACATGGAGATAGAATCACTGTATATATAGGGATTTCTACACCTATATATTTATCTTTATTATGGGCGCTAGCAGTCCCCTACAAATACACATCTACATATCTATCTATCAATCTATATATACACATATATAGTCTAATATTTCAGTTCTTGCCAATAGCTTCCTTAAATGTATCATGCAACTCAACCTAGAAATGAACCTCTTATGAAGGTGGCTAATTTATTGAGCAAACTTACTTGCAACAAGACATTTTTGGTATATAATGACACTTCTGCATGTTATTCAACAACGCAATAAGGTCATAAGAGCCATAGAGCAATGATATGCACCAGTTACAAGTGATCCAAAACCAGTATGTTAATCAACCATTTACAGTAGTACTTGACTGACTGGAAGAAATAATTTTAAGAACATGCAAAAATCAAACAAGTTAATTCCACAAAAAATCCAATGGCTTTACCCACAAAATAAAAATGTAAGTATACAACAGAATGCGTGGATGGCAAATGCAGACATATTCAATCTAGATTAATTTCCATATATTTGTTCTAAAAATCTACATGCAAAACAAAGGCAGGCACATGTGTAAGAGATAATAACTGATATGTTGCCCACAACCTTCTGTGGCAAGGTGAAGATACATATATGCACTGTACGATATCCAATGATCAATTCGCAGATAATGTGGTGCATAACACAAATAATTTCCTGACATCATTCAATATATATACAAAAATTTGTCTTAGCTAATGCAATATTTACTATCATGCTAATTTATCAGGATAAGTTTTAAGTTTGAGAAACATAATACAGGTCTGAGAGTCCAATGTACACTCATAGTTCAAATCCGTACTGCAGTCCATAATGGAGGTGAAATTTCACATACACCAGGCCCAGCTTCTTAGCCATGTGGTCATTAAAATATCTTATTTACATGCTTCCTATACATTTATGTATTGCTTTATAGCATTCACATTCTTCATGACTACGACTATCCAACAAACAGCAAATGAAACTAAGAACAGATACCGCATGCACTAAATGTTCAATAAAAACGTACTGCAGGATAACTACATAGAAACATAACACAGATGGAAAAAACATGCCTGTCTCTCAGTTCCAAGAAATCCTGGCATTAGAAAGTCAAATAGGGACCACAGATCCAAGACATTATTCTGCAACACGAGGCAAATCATTTGTCAGGAAAACTTTAAAACTATTTTTCAATTCTCACCAAGTATTTACACTAGCAACAACCTGTATTGGTGTTCCACTCAATACGAGGCGGTGTTGGGCCTTCAACTGTTTCACAGCACAGGTGATTTTAGACTTAGAATTCTTGATGATATGACCCTCATCTAAAATACAATAGTTCCAGAAAAGCTGTCCAAGATAATCAATGTCTTTGCGGACCACATCATATGATGTTATAATGACATTATGCTTATCAAATTGACTTCGAAGTAAAATTCGCTCTTGAGCAGAACCGGCATACTGAAGTGTGGTTATTAAAGACGCATCAATGAACTTCTCTATCTCATAGACCCAGTGTCCAACAAGCGTTGATGGGCAAATAATTAGTGATGATGGAGGATCCTTGCCAGCATCTGCAGCACGGTGCTCTGCTATGTCAGATGCCAAGATTGCTGATGCTTGAAGTGTTTTACCAAGGCCCATATCATCGCATAAGATTCCATGGAGGTTAAAACGCTTCAAAAAAGCCAACCAGTTTATACCTTCCTGTTGGTACCTGGAAGCACCAAACAAGAAAATATGACTGCCAAAAAGTACTAATTTTAAAACAATAATAATAATAATAATTAAAACTGAAGATTCCCAAATTAGTTCAAGTACAGCTACATATTATGATTAAAAACCAAGGAAATACATATAGTAAGCAAGTGAGATAGTAATAGCAGTAATGAACTGACATTCAAAAAAGGCATCCAAAAAGGGTTCAAATTACAACAAACTTTTAGTATAGATTCATATATATATAAGAAATATAAATCTGTAAATCCTCCTTGACATATTTTCTCTACTGCAAAGATCATATAAGTCGAGCAGCACAGCTTAAATTCACTAGAAAGTTAACTGCACATGAGCTGGTTGACAACTGATGGGACTTGGATTGTCTTACTAACATCAGGAGATAGTGAGAAAGATAGAATTAGAGAAGAATTTCCACACAAAAAAGGGGGAGAAAAAGGAAAGAAGAACGAAAAGAAAATAGAAGAAAGAACAACATAGAAGTAGTGTAGGGGGAACTAGGAGATTTAAGCAGAGTATTTAGGGGAAAAGAGAACCTCCGGGGATTAATACCACCAGTTACTCTAGCTGAGAAATATCAAACCCAGGCTCACTTATATGTTCTATTCTAGGAAACAGAAGGTTCACTTCTTTTCCACAATGAAACCAGCCAGGAAAAGAGTATCCAACCATTTCATAGACCCAAGGTGTATGAGACACCCTATCATAGTCTCAACTCTCCACTAATAAAATAGGTTTTACAAAAAAGGAGAACTTCCTGAAGTTACAAAATTTATGTTCTCAATCATTTTCTTACATTAGATAAGAATCACAGATGAGGACACATGACACCTGAAACAAAGACACAATATGGAGACACGACATGAAAATTTTCAAAACTTTACATGGCAATAAATAAATATCAATCATAGTTGTCAAATCGGGATTCGAATCATGAATTGTAAAGATTTGGTCAACTTTTTTAAATTACATAGAAAAACATATGTACATTTAGATATTAAATGTCTAATAAATATGAAATATTTAGATTTAAATCAATGAAAATATTGTTTTAAATGATGATCATGTGGTCTAGGTGAGAAGTTAACACGGGTTTCTATGTTTACCACTTCACCTTTTCCCTTTCAGATACTATTTCTTATCAACCATTCTTAATAAAGAAAGCAAACAAAGACAAACTTTCAATTTTTAAGTAACAATAACTCAACACCAATGTTTTCAACTTTTTACAAGGTTAAAAAAGCAAAATCTTCAAATTTTTTCAAAAGTCTTTTTTAATGCCATAAAAAAATTCAGTTTGTAAATGCAAGTATTCAGATAAAATTGAATATGTATGCCTAGTATATTGTAGAGAGAGAGTTTATTTTTTTCTCTAAGGTTTGAGTATTTGAGAGTAAATAGAGAGGGAGAAAGTCAAAAAATGGCATATAGTAATACTAAAGACCATAAAAAGGTTTTGTAAACCCTTTTCCAACAATAAAAAATCAAAAAAGAAAGTCAAACATAGATTTTAGCAAATCAAATCGATTTGATTCACTGACGATTCATAGCTATTTGCAATTCACACAACCTGTTCGTATCGATTACCCACTGAATCAAATTGAATCATACGATTCGAATCACGAATCATATGATTCTAATAACAAAGATATCAATATATATAACATAAAATCAAATTTTTTACAAAACAAGAAAATTTTCTATTTATCATTACTAATAATTCATTTCTATTATAATATCTGTAAACCCTATTATGTTCTTTTGCATCTTTTTTGTAGTTTATTAGACTTCCTACAATGTAGAACCATTCCATAAGATGATCAAATGTGATCCTTGAATTCTTGAACATGCAATGAAATATAACAAAACTACCTCCTTTAAAAAATCTATAAATAAAAACTACCTCCTTAGAATCACTTTTAATTCGGTGGAGAGCTCATAATCATCAATATGGGAGTTGTCAACTAGTTGCTCCAGAAATTGTGCATCTTCTTTACTGCTAGATAAGCTGTCACTTAGGTCTATAGGTGGAGATAATCCCCGTGCTAATGGAAGAAGAGGCACGAGGGCAGCAAAACTGTGTGTTACGCTCTGTCTGACTGATTGATCGCAATCGCTCATACACCTCAACAGTGGAACAACTAACAATGGAGCATAAGAGACCAGCTCCACGCCCAAGCCCTGAACAAGAAGACTAACAAGTATGCCAGCTCCTTGTCTGGCATGTACAGACGTCATGTCACCTAACATAGGAATGACATTTACAATTACAGCACCCATCACATTCACTGTCATTGACTTGGCCATTGATGCGATACACCTTGAAGCAGCCAGCCTAACAGCAACATGGGAATGGCGAATACATTTGAAAATGCATGGGAGAAGTGTGAGCAGCTTTGGCCGTAATGTCTCATCCAGCATAGGTGCAACGGAACGCACAACCTGCCAATTAAAAATGATACAAAAATAAAAACAAAAGTGCAAAGGCTTAAATCAAGAAAGAATTAAGCAAGCATATGAGAGGATCAAGATCCTGATACATTATTAGTTTCAAGTTCAAGACTAACTGCAAAAAGTACATGGGCCTGTGTTTTGAACCAAATTATAGCAAACACGTATATAACAGTACAAATTGTTATATTTCTCACCACTTGCACAAAATTCAAAATTTTAGATTTGACCAAGATTCATTACAAAATTCAAACTAGTTAGTGCTGTGTGGTAGATTAACATGTGCAACACTATGCCAGCCACAGAATAAGTTCTCTGTTCAAGGACCTGCATTGGACCATATCAAATCCAGTGCGTGAAGTTTGCAGTCCTCATGCTTCAGCAGATATCTTCTCATTTAAAGAGATAGACACTAAGATCAGTATGGCATGAGAAAGAGGGTGTCTATGAAGCATGGACACCGGCAAAATCGGCGCCGTGGCTGTGTCAGACACGGGGACATGCCGGGGACACGTACAAGATTTAATTATTATTTTTGTATGGGACACACCAGGGACACGCGTGTCCAGATTTGGACACGGCATGAGACACGGCGAGGAGAGAGAGATAGAGGAGAGAGAGTGTGAAGGAAGAGAGTGAAAAGACAAACCTTCGACTCCAGTCGTCGAACATCCAATTGACTCGAACCATCGATCTCATCTCGCTCGCATCGAACCCTCAATCTCGTCTCACATCGAACCATGTCTCACTCGCGTCGTCTTCTCTCTCTCTCTCGCTCTGTCTCTCTCTCTCTCTCACCGTCTCTATCCCTTCACTTTCTTTCTTATCTCTTATATATATATAAGTATATATAAGATAACATTAATAAAATCATATTATTTTATAAGTATATATAACATAATATATACTACTTATACATATTAATAAAAAAAAACATATGTATATAAAATAAAAAAATTACCAAAAACACATTATTTAAAAAAGGAAATAAACAAATAAAATAAAATAATTAACGTATATTAAAATAAAAATATTTATAAAAATAAAAAATAAAAAATTGCCGTGTCCCTTGCAGTGTCCGTATTCCCATTTTTTGGAAATTGCCGTGTCCCGTGTCCGCGTCTGTGTCCGTATCCGTGTCCGTGCTTCATAGGAGGGTGTCATATGGACTTTTCTACTTCTCCCACAGTGCTCATGCCCACGGGATATGACAAGGGTAAGGATGTGTGGCGTGTCTGATAACCCATATCCAATTTAGACACTTGAATCTTCTAATTTTATATGATAATTGAAGAAGATCACATTTGCTAGTAAAGAAATATTTCTTGCTTCTCACATGGATGGGAGAGAGAATTCCTTTTTTTTTGCAAAATCCTATTATATTTCATATGTTCTCCTAAACCACAGTACTTCAAAATGATTCAAATTAGAGAAAACAACAAAACTGTTGCAATGATGAAGATTCTAGAAACCAGTTGCAATTCACATGGTAATCTCAATAACAGGCTCAACCATCACAAGACCAACCCTCATAATTTCAATTAGACAAATGCAACTACAAATGATGCATCACTATAGTTTGTTATGGTAACAAGGACATAATAGATCAAAACCTGAAAGTGCAAGGATGGTATCAACCTGGATATTGTTTATCAATATCTGAGGATCCTTAATGGATTCGATGACTTGAGTAATATCCTTTTCATCTTCTGAAGTCAGCCCTTCAAGACTACCGGGTTTGAGGACTTCAGTAAGACAGTCCCACAGCTTAGGAATCATATCAAACAATGAAGCACCAAACTTCTTGCACAAATGCTTCAGTGCAAGTTCAGAACCTCGTCTGCTAATAAAGCCCTCAACCCTTGACCGGTCCTCACCAGAAGCTAGCATATGAACCTTTGACTTCTGCTTACCGGTACTGCTCCCAAAGGAGAGGAGATCTTGATCCTCAATAGTCTCTACAGAGCTCAAGACTGCAGCTTGTGGAGTCTCACAAGGATCCATGCACGTCAAACTACACAGATTCTTAATTAGCTTGTCATTCGGACTAGGCTTACGTGCAATACAATGAGAAATAAGCTCCGCAAGTGCCTCAGCTGCCTTATTTTGAAGAATTTCCTCCTTGAAAAGGAAAGCAAGACATGTTAGAATTGAATGAATGCCATGTTATCAAAATAGCATATGCTTATAACAGTATACCTGCTCTCTTTTAATAGAAGCCATTAAAGGCAATATAATCGGATTAAGCTTTGCAGGAAGCTCTGACATCCAAATAACAGCAGCGGCAACTAAAGAACAGACTGTAACATGCAAATTACCCTGTGAATCATTTAAAAATTAGATATAGCTAATGGATCCTTTTAACCAACAATAAACAAATCACGCAAGAATTCACAATGTAAAAGACAATAAATTTAGAGAGGCGGGGGTAAATCTTGGACTTAATAACGCTATTTGAAGCTGCAAAAATGGTTTCACTATTACATTTCAACCATACCTGGACACATTTTAAATAGCCTGCAGTTGACAAAAGTCTTTGTTTCAACGATTCTAATTCATCAACAATGTTCCTTCCTACAGTTTCTTCACTCACAGTATCATTACTTAGCAGTGGAAGTCTTGATGCAAAACTCATTGCATCATCTGCACTCACACTTTCCAGGTCAATTTTGGTAGTTGACAACAAACTATTAAACATGCCAGATGCTTCAACAGCACGAAACAATTGACCAGCCTCATTCCGCATCTTAGCATATGTCCTTGAAAGTTCCGTGTAAGGAAGAAGGGAATCTTTCATAGGGAATGCAGGGTCACTGCATCCTAATAAATCCAACAACCAGTTCTTTAAATTGTTGGAAAACCCAAGGAAAAAACTTGTGGTTCCAGAAAGTTGCTTGGTTTTAACCTCTTTGAACCAAGAAATAAGAACCATGGAAGCCACCTAATAAAATGAACAATAAACCCAGTAAGTCAGAGGAGACAAAAAGGAATTGAAGAGGCGGAGAAGGGGAAGGGGAGGGGGAAGGGGGGAGCTGTTGAATTTTCTGTTTCATTAAAAGGAATAACTGGTACCTGCCGCTGAACTCCAGATAAAGAGGTAAGGGCCTTCCATAATGGATCGACTACATATTGCATACAACCCTCGAGCAACTTAGAAATGAAAGTTCCCAATGCTGTCGCTGTAACTACTCGTGTATGAGAGACGGACATTTCCACATCGGCACCGACAATTATCTTGATAGGGTTGGTGGACGGATCTCCATTTTTCTCCTGTGAAACAGTAGCTTTTGCATAATCTGAAGCAACACTTACACAAGAATCACTCTCAAGCTTCAAGGCTCTCATCTTAGCTGCTGCTTTAAAGTGACTTTTACGAGGAAGGGCTACAGGCCAAAACATTTTTGTGGCATCCAGGGGTGAACCATATGGAGTAGTTGCCAGTTCTAACCAATAAGAAATATACAACTTTGCAGCAGCTTCCAAGTCTTCCACTGAGCACTAATATCAATTGAAGGAACAAGAATTGCAGCAACAAGAAAAAAATAAACCAACCATTTCAAGCATTAGGAATAATAAGAGAGTGAAAGATGAACAAATTGAGTTTTAATGAAAGTGTTCACTCCAATGAATTTAAAACCTGAAGAAGGAGCCTCCAAACCCTCTCTGAACATTGCAATATTTCGGCATTTGATTCTAGGAGCAAGTTCTGAAAAACAATCCTAAGTGTATCACCCAAAATAAAAGAAGGCCAAAAAGAAGTAGAAGAGGACTCAGCTATGTTCCTTTTGTATCCAGCTTCAAGAAGCCGTTCCTGCATGTGAAATTCTAAGGATGAGATAACACATACGTATCTAACTTGCAAAAATGCAGATGAGAACAGAAAAAACAAAATCACACACAAAAACATAAATATTGAAAAGATAAATATCTCAAAACCAATTGTCACAGCCAACCATGAATAGAAAAATCGGCCATTAAGTAACTATTGGCCATAACATAATGAATTTTGGGCCTCCTAATTTGGATTCTCTACTTTATATTACCGTGAAATAAGATCACAAACAAGTAACAGCCAATATGTATCGAGTAGTGTTTCCATATTGGAAAGAATTGGCTGATATTCCCAAGAAATTGCCCTTTACCCACTGCTACACACTCTGTGCTAAAAAAGCAAGTCCTGACGTGATGGGTTCCTTTTTATTTCCTCAGTTCTGTCATATCTCCATGAAATACTCCTCACCACTTGTATTATAAACCTAGATCTACTCATCTCAAGATACTTTGACGCTAAATCTACTCACTTGTGCATTTCTTCATGTTTTCAGCTAAGTGTGTAACGATCAAGTGATTTCAACGAAGATTGAGGATTGATTTGGCATTGAAGCAGTGTTTCATGTACAAGTATCATTGTGCCAACAAATTGCATTATGTTTACTTTATTTTTATGAATTCTCAATTATTTATTCTAGAATTTCTAGCTATCCTAGATAGTAAAAACCCCTTCTACATGAAATTTTCAATTTCTTTAGCCTTAAAAACAACATAAAATTTAATAATATCTTCCAGATCATGTTTTAGGTGCCATAAAGTTGATTAAAAACCATTAGAAACATTCAAATTGTGAATAAAGTTAGAACATAGTTAGAACATACTTATTAATGAGTTTTTTTGGCATTTCCCAGTGCTTGAACAAAATTCATGAGTTTGGTTTTCAATTCTTGTTATACATTGCCTTCTCAATACCCATTACACACTACCGCAACTGTTACACCAGGTGATACCACAATTTAAAACCATACAATCAGCCATGCTAAGTAAGCACAAAATGAAGATAAAAAACGATTCCAGGCAAGCTAAGATATCACAAAATAAAGATGAAAATAAATTCCCTTTTTCAACAAGATTTCATTAAGACAGTTTAGCAAAATAAACAAATAACCAAAGCAATCAAAAGTTGTGTCAAGTTGTAAATAAAAAGGCACAAAATAAAAACTTACCAAAGTACGAATTGCTGAATAACGGACTGACGTGATACTATGCCTCATAAATGGCCATAACCGTGGTGCCAATGTTGATAACATATAGGGATTTTCCTGAGTACTTGTTCCTTCTCCAAGATCATCTAGACCAACAAGTTCATTTAGATCAAATTCCTGTTTCATTTTTGATGGCAGTATTCCAGACATCTTAGGAATCATCTCTTCCTGAGAATAGATTTCTGCCAACAAATTCATCACACTGCAACACAAATAAATGAACAATTACAAAATTATCGATGCAAAATATACCCATCATTTTTACTTCCAAAACGAAATTCTAAGCTTACAATTATGAATCTCTGCCAATTAATTTTATTTCTACTCACGAAGAGACTAAAAAAAATTACCTTCCTTCACCCACCAAAGACTTCCAAAGTGTGATACATTTTATTCTTACATTCAAATTTCAAAATATTCAAAATCGTTCTATTCCTCTCATTTCTAATGCTCCACAAAACATGATCACCCACCATTTTCTACATTCTATTGTTTTCACTACCATGTAAATCAGCTAGTTTCTGCTTGTTCTTCCAGCAAATTCCAAATCAGAAATTATTAAAATTTGTGGGCCTTCTATTCAAGTCCTTCTTTGTACTCCTTGCCAAAGTAATGTCAGTCAATAACTCTCTCATAACCAGCCACATATTTTCCTTTGGTATTTTCAAGTTCATTTATGCAGGTGGGAACCCATACAAGCATACACTGGCATTCTTTGGTTACTTACATGCATTGTAGATTGTACCAAAAATGTAATATATATCATGAATACTTAAATAATATATAAAGCAATAAAGGACAGCAATAAGGAACCCATTGTGCAAAAATACCTGCTAGTTGATGGACTTAAATCATCCAGGTCAAGCAAGATATCCCAGAGTAGCATAACAATAGAATGCAATGTTTGACCCTTCAGAGAAACAATAGCAGCAGCAGTAGGTATTAGGGCATCTGCAGCAACCGCTCTTACATCATCATCAGGATCCTCCAGCCCTGCTTTACATGCAGGGAGAACACGGCCAAGCAAATCATCGAGCATCTCCTAATGTCAACAAAAGAATCACAGAAGAAATAAACAAAAATGCAACAACCACTAACATGAACAACAAAAAAAATACGAGCAGAAGAAATACAACATAGAAACAATGAAAGGTTCTTGGTCAGTGGCAACTAAGGAGGGAAAAAACACTAAGGCAGAATAAAGACAGGCAGACAGGCAATAATAATAACGCATATGTACAAATATGAAACTACTAATTTCACTTTTTTACAATCTCACAGAGGCATTATATGTACAGTTGTTGGTATACTGAAATACTTTGTAAATTCTGAAGACCAGAAGATACATTCAGTTATTATTGTGTATCTATTTTTTTCACTTTGTAGATAGAAAGCGAAAGGCAAATGATTTAATAATTTTGTCACGTGATATAATCACGTCATGTAATATGGGCATATTATTAATGTTATTCTGATCAACCTGTCCAATAGACTGTCAATTCTTCACTTAGCCTGAGAGTAAACCAAACCAAAACCAAACCAAGCCAAGCCTTAAGTCCCATCAAATGGGGTCGGCTGCATGAATCCTTTTTCCCCACTCGACTCTATCCAAGGTCATTTCGTTAGTCAAATTAAGAAGATTTATATCTCTATTTACTACATTAGTCCACATGAATCTAGGTCTACCCCTTCCCCTAACACTATCATCTATCGTCACTGTATCTCATCTCTTCACCACTGCCTCTGTTTGTCTCCGTTGTATATGATCAAACCATTTCAATCTATTCTCTCTCAACTTAACTTCTATCGGTACTACTTGTACCCATTCTCGAATATACTCATTACTAATTTTGTCTTTTCTAGTCTTACAACACATCTACCTTAGCATCCTCCTTTCAGCAACACTCATCTTATCTACATGTTATTTATTAATTGCCCAACATTCCGTCCCATACAACATTACTGATCTAATAGCCGTTCTATAAAACTTCCCTTTTAGTTTAATGGCTATTCGTTTATCGCATAGTACTTCAGACGCATTCCTCCACTTAAGCCACCCCACCTTAATTCTGTGCATCACATCCACTCCAATTCTTTTCTTCTACTCTCAGCAACACTAAGCCTGAGAGTAAAAGAACATAATTTCCTCCATCTGCAACTTATCCTAGGAACATAAATCTTTGGTGACGGGTTTCAAACAGCGCCAGTTTTTAAAGTTTTGACAATAATTGTAACAATGCCATACATCGCTCATTTCTAGGGTAGCCAAATTCAGCTTAAAGATATAATTTGAATTATGCGCAATGAGCTAGACATGAACTTGCAAAATTTACAGAATCAAGAGGTTGAATTTGAGATGAGCTGAATATTGGCAGAAATGATCAATTTCGAGAGTGAGAAAGAAGACTTACGCTTCATAACAAATCATACCAAAAAAAGATAATCATACTTGATAACAAAACAGAAAGGGGAAATGCCTATTGATTCTACTCCCAGTTATTTTTGTCAAGAATTGAGTTCAGTTTCTTTAGTTTCAAAGAGAAAATAAGAATAAACTCCAAAAACCAATACACAACTCGCATTTTGCACATGTGACTTGCTCGTAAAAAATTAGGACCAAATGATAGTAAAAAAATAGGGATAAAAATAAAATATCATCTAACGAACCTAACCTATATAAAAAGTTGATACCAAATGATTCAGACATTCCAATATTACAATGCTTCCTTAGAAGTTTGACAGGAAATAATTTATAAACAGAAGTCCAGAACAATGACGAAGTTTGTTTAGGTCAATCTGGAAATTGGCTTGCAACTAGTTGTAGGACTTCAACCACCGAGTCCATAAGTCCAATTACATTGCCAAAATTCAGAGGATAATATTCCTGAAAGGAAGATACCAATGTTTTGCTACATGGAACAGGAATAGGAAGAGGAACCTGAACAAAATAAGTCAGGTACTCTAGAATGTGGCAGATAGGGAAACGCATACACAGATCACAACTATGAAAGATTTGAGGCAATCCAAATGTGATATTAAAACATTTACAATAAAAAGGACAATACATAACAGATAATACCCTTCACCTACACGAGTAGTCTGTTTACTTCTTTAAATTATTTACATTGAAATTACTAAGAGAAAATCATAGAACTCAGTGCACCCTATAAGGTGAGATCTTGACATGACAATGACAAGGCCCTTTCCATAATCTTGACATTACACACACACACACACACACATATTCTTTGCTTTACTTTTATTTAGGCCATGTTTGGAAGCAGCTTTTCCTAAGCTAAAAGCTAGTAAAAAGATATTTTTTAACTAGCTTTTAGCTTTAAAAAATTAAGTTACTTTAAAAAATCAGATTCTTTAAGATGCATCCAAACAAAGCCTTAATTGAGGCTTCTGCTTATAAAACATTATCAAGAAGAAGAAGAAATTACAATAATACTGGCAAAAAAGTTCAGATCTTATTATACACCACAATCCACAAGGTTACGAAAAAAAATTCATATTCTCTACCACAGAGTTTTGTGAAATAGGAATTTGAGCATGGTCCCAATGTTAATCAATTTGTGTAACATGAACTAAGCATGGCAAGAATCAGAGCAGATTTTGGATTAGCAAAAATATTGCTAATAACAAAATTTTACCTGTCGCACAGCAACCAAATATTTGATACCCAAAAGACTCCCATGTCGAACTTCCCATTCTGGTCTACACTGAAAAAAGAGGAAGAGACAATTAAAGCAGATGATACAGTCAGATCATATATATCTTCTTTATCGTAGTACAAATAGTAAGACTGTCACAAAACCATATATCTAATATAACTATAAATAATAAAAAAACAGGCAAGTTCTTGAGACAGTATTTACCTGCATTTGAAGCAAAATATTCAATGTCTCATGAACTAATGAGGAATGCATGTACTTTAGGACAGCACCTAATGCTTGTGCACAAGTTTCTCGTATTGGAGCAACAACCTGATCAGAGACATAGTCTCCAAAACTGCAAAAAAGAGAAATGAAAAAAGGAAAAAAAATTCATGTAAGGACCTTCAAGAAAACTTCTCTGAACCATCACCACGATGTTTGCAATTTACTCATGAATCAAAACTATAGATTATTATTATGGACAGGTGTCAATTCCTATCAACTGAAAAAATCAATAAGAAACTAAAGTTCATGACCGGAACCCAATGGAAAAACAAATTCATACCGGTCTAGTGACAATACACACAAGAAACGAATTGCACAGTCTTGAAGAAATTCACAATTTTTAAGCCAAGAATGCCTAGTCACTTTAACCAAGTTCATCAGCACACAATTTTCAGGAAGACTTTTCAGTGTATTCATCTTCCCCATTGAACAATTATCTTCACAGGAACCCTTTGCCTCAGCCATAGCCGGATCTTCATGACCATCAATGCATGATTGAGGCTCTATCTTAACAGAACAAAAACTAAGTTCACCATTAGTTGGTGCAGCAGACAAATTCCTTTCACTATCTTCAACCTTTACACAGGCATCAATCTTATCATCCCCACTGGCAGAGATTATTGTCCTTGTAACCATTAATGGAGACGAATCTTCAACCTTCGGCCTCTTCAGGTTTGGCTCAATCTCATCTGCTGGCACTTGCATATTCAAATCAATTTCTCTCTCTCTCTTCACTGTCACTTCAAGACCTTTATCTTTTGTTTCAGAAAATGGATCGTCAGAACTCAGGTCAAGCATATAAACTCCCGCACAAGCACCCTGATGGGTTAAAATCTCTCTTAGAGCCATGACACTACCATGGCGAACCTCCCAAACTGACAACATATAATCAGAGAAACTCTTATTCAGTAAAAATAATACTGGAAGATCAAAATTGCAGAAAAGAATACACAAGAGCTTACCAGGATCAAACATATCAACAATGAGTTGTTCAACAAAATTATGGAAAGGCCAGCCTCCATCTCCATCATGCTCAAAGTTGTCTTCATCAGGAATCGGATCCGAAAATGGCTACATTAAAAGAAAATTTAAAACCAAAGTTCATATAAGAAGATAGAACACAACGAAATTAAAAGTTGATTCTTGTTTCCTTTTGTTTTTCTATGTTTGGAATAATTATAGTCTGAGAATAAATTTGATCCAAGCAGTATGGACACAGACACAAGATCTGGACAAAAGCACAAATCATAATGGTGAAACTTATTATGAATCACATATCATAATGGTGAAAACATAGACAAAAACACAGCAAGAGCACACAAACGCATCTCTATGAGTTTTCATAAGTATTTAAATATCTAGAGGTAAAAAAAAAAAAGGACAATTTCTGAAGTTTGCTCCAGTATATTTAGGATAAAGAAAACAGGTTCAGTTTCCATTGCAAAAAGTCATGTAGCCATCCGCAAAATAAAATACAACTAGTTTGAAGCCAATAGACATGTAAATTACAAAAACCACTTCTAAAAGTGATAACATAATGCAACATAACTAGCGAGAAAGAAATGAAAATAACTAGCATACACTGGCAGCACCCAAATACTATTTTAGTACCTTATTAGAGATTGATGAATCTGGACAAAAGCCCTTTGGCGACATCATATCTTGACAGTATGTTACCTCCACATCTCCATCCTTAGACCAACCTTTTGTTTGATCTTTCGAACTTATTTTTGCTTTTCGTTTTAAAAGATTCAGTTCCCTAGCACTAGGCCTTCTAGATTTGTAACTGGGTACCATATTTGAAACTAGTTGCCGGACATTGTGTACAGAATGTTGAGTATAAAATTGATGGGGTACTCCATTCCCATGGGAGTTAAATTTGTGCTCAATAAGGTCTTCATCTCTTATCATGTCATTGACATCCATGAATTGCTCACACATATCCAAACCTGCACAAGTCAAATGTTAGTGGGAGAAGTATATGCACATAAATTTATAGCAAATACATAACGTAATAGTCATGAACTCATGGTGAAATAATTAAAGGAAAACAGATGTTTAAAATAAAATAAAAAAATAAAAACAGTTCCAAGGTTTCAAAAAAAAAAAAAAAAACTAATTTGGGGCAGAGAAAGGCAATAACAAACAGGAGAAAAATAAACAAATAAGATACTTACAACTTCTTGATGTGGGTGACTAGAAAAACAATAATAAAGCCATCCACATACCAGAAATCATTTCAAAGTAGATAAAAGATGCCAATAGACTAGAAGCAAGAGTCTACTAGTAGTCATACCAAAACCTGAGAGTTATCAATAAAAGAGCAAAAGATATATCTCCATATCCGAATAAAAAAGCATTAGATACAGCCAGGACAACTACAGTTTGGAAACTTCATAAGATTTGGACTCTTCAAGTGTTCATAAACATTATAAAAATTATATAAGCACCCAAATTAAAATATCAATAACAAACCCAGTTAAAGGAATATGCCTATATCGCTAATCCATAATAAATAAATGACAATGAGAATAAACTTACCCAATCGGCGTCGGAGATTCTGCTTTTGACGAGCCAAACGCTCCCTTGGGTTCTTCATGTTATCACTTGCAATATCGTACTCCTAAAGAGAAACTAATGTGAAAATTCAAAATGCACTCAAATTTGTTTAATGTACGGTTAAAGGGGCTAGTACCACCAACGCAAAGTCACACAAAATGCAAGACAAACAATTGTATTGCAGAAACCAATACCAATTAAGACTGATAAGGCACATACCATACCATACCAAACCAAACTAACCTCTGTGTCCCAATCAAATGGGGTCAACTAATGCACATATCATACCATGACTATTAAAATCGGTTTCAATTCGGTAATTATATTTTTTCTTTTCTTTTTTCCAATAAGAAACAGAACTCAAATGTTAAGTTCACTAAATAAGATAAATGCCTGAGAAATAAACACTCTGCTACGAATGCATTGTGTGGCTCCATAGAAGCACCAAAAAATGAGAAGAGGTCTCCACCATCAACTTCAAAGATGGCGTCCAAACCTAGCAACAGTTGTCCATCAATGTCAGGCATTGCAATTTCCAACTTCTTCTTTGAGCAATCAAAGACAAATAAGAAGGAGAACAGCCAAAGAATTATTTTCTGATCTCATAAGGAAGCATTTCATTCAATGCAAGTAAAGTAACTTTCTGGTGAATGACCATAATAGTGAAACACACTCATCATTCGTCACATTGGCCGGAGGCCAAGAAATTTTGTTCTTTGTATGTAATTTTTTATAAAGAAAGCGTCAAAAGGAAAGGATGGCCTATGCATCAAGTCTGAAACAGAACTCTCAAAAGCAAAGATAGCCCTATGCTCACTTAAAATTAAGAAATACAGCAGTCTCCCTTAAAATTTTCGAGTATGGCTGCCCCTCTCTAGGCCAAGAAATCAATTATCCATTCCCTAATGAATCAAGCATTCAACAAAGCAAAATCATAACGTGAATCAAAAGGGGGAGAATATCCAAAATTTCGTGATTTTACTCCTAGCCGACAAGCAAAGCATCACATCACCTTCCACCCAAATATGCCTACAAACAAATACTTTGGCATGCTATACCCTTTCAAGCACACAAAAATCCCCAACTCACTGCATTGCCACAGCCTGGACATACAAAAGGAAGGAATAACCTTTCCATTGAAATCCCTACATATTCTCCAGTTTCAATTCAGCCTTGATTACCTGGGGAACCCCATCAAATTCAATTTCATGAATGCTATGGCTGCCCTCAAAACAAATTCTACAGCCGAAGGCTGAGGCATTTGACTTGTAGTAGATGAGGCAGCCTTCAAATCTCTCTAAATTAAAAATATATGGCACACCCCCAAAATGGCTTCACTCCACAAATCCACAAGCATCTCCCTCTCCAATTTCCCCCAAGGCCAAAGCAAGCCAATTTAAATCATCAACATGATGTGTACTAGAACATTTTACTCATGCAAACCATACAGAACAAGAAAGAAAACTCCACAAAGAAATGATACCAGAACAATGGAGATATAAACGGACGCATGTCTCTTGATTTCTACATAAATCTAGGGTAGGGTAAAATGCTAAGTTTTGATCAAACCAGCCATAAAATATATTTACAAGCAAAAACTACATCTAAAGGTCCAACACCTCTTGTCCAAGAAAGTTCACCAATTTTTATTATCAAGGTCTCAAAGAAATTTGCGATTTCAAGAGACGAAAGAATAGGAAGAAAGCATGCTGCCAATGTCAGCACTTTTAGATATTTAGAGGTAGTAAAGGCAAGGTAAAGAAAGAAAAAAAATGGCATACGCTTTCCTGAGGGAAAAAAAAAAAACACATGTTAAGATAAGACTTCAAGCTCCTAAGCAATGGACTTGCACAAGCCTCAAAAATTTGTGTCAAAGAAAATTGTTTACAAAGATCTTCTATTACCCCTTTCCTA
Source organism: Camellia granthamiana (assembly GCA_036172215.1). Classification (NCBI taxonomy): domain Eukaryota; kingdom Viridiplantae; phylum Streptophyta; class Magnoliopsida; order Ericales; family Theaceae; genus Camellia; species Camellia granthamiana. The sequence continues at coordinate 1,888,199 of CM069916.1, read as the reverse complement.
TAGGAGCAAAATTCCTCAAGGTACCATTATTCAATGCCAAGAAACCTACCCTTCTTATGATGATAAACAGCAATTCAATTCACCAATCCTTTCTACCTTCTCCACTAGTCTCCAACAAAAAGTGTCTCCATAACCTGTTAATCTTGAAGCCACCTTAGCTAAACTCTAAAAATGGACCGAATTTAACAAACTCTACTCACCCTTGATCACAACTATACTAAAGAAAATTGTATACTACTCACCCTTTAATAGAAAGAAAATTGTATCTCCTGAAATTGAAGGTTGTAAGAACCATCTCCATCTCCTCCAACCTTAAACCCACAAAATATGACTAACTATTATGCCTTATATATCATTCAACATACACCACTAGTAAATAAAATGGGAGAGAAGACCCCAAAGAGATGGACTTGCACAGGCCTTGAAAAATCATATCATTCACAACTCTAAAGCCCCATCCATATAAAGGTTGAAATACTTTCAATTACTAAGTGGCATTGCAAATTTTGTTCAACAAAGAACCACCAAACCAATTTAATTGCAATTAATTCGAAGTAACTGAGAGATCATCCAAAACGCTAATAAAGAAGCACAAAGAAATGATTTTCCAAATCAAGTTGAGTACCTGTCCCCCAGATGCCAATAAAGCACCAAACTCCAAAACCTTGTTAATATCAAAGCTGTTACAATTAAAAATAGAAATTCGTTAATGGAATAACATGGATTCCTAGTTCACTTGTGCTTCTGAACATAGAAATCAATTTGTTTTTGCAACACCAAATGGAATGCTCATGATCACATGTAAAGAATAGGAAGTATATATAGTAAAGGTGAGGGAAAAAGCAGATACAAGGAGCCAGAAACAACCTTCTAAACGAACTGCTTACTACAATTTTAGAATCAAGGTTAGGCCATGCCACCACATCTTCCACAATACCAGAAATTCCAGCCTCCGACATCTTTGTCTCAACACAACTATATAGCTCAGTCAATGTTGTATGCTTAACATTCCCTGCAATAGCCCCAATAGCATGAGCTGCAGCAACCCTTGTATCCCAGTTTTTACTGCGGAGATACTGAGAAACCTGAATTCAAGAGAGAGAAGATTAAAGCTAAAATGATCAATGTCAAGTGTCAGATCTGGACTGAAAAACCAAAGCTTCACCAATTAAATGATGAATAAGAACAAAACCAATTTTCGTAAAGGCATAGTGTCATCATTTGTGTTATTGAAGGCATAGGCTCTGTGTTCTAAAGTGATAGGTTCAAAACCCAGACAAGTCATCATGTATAAGTTTTTTGTATGGATTTTCAGTTTGCATATCACTACTCAAATCATAAAGTACCACAAAAGAGAGTCAAGGCAATAAGAGATAACTGGTGCAAAAGTCCATACTTTACTTAATAGAGAGCTCAGGTCTTGCGGATGTGATTTTGCAATATCCCCTATCTGCCGGGCTGCTGAAAATCTTGTTGCTTGGGTTGAACCAGCTTAGATTTGGTTAAAGAAACACACCTTAAAAACCGCAAACTGAACTCATCCATAACTATATATACAAACACACATACTCAAAGGTATACATATGCCTACTTATTTTAACGAAAAATACTCACCAGATAATACACCGAACAAAAAAATAGCAAACAGAGCCAATACATTCATGTAAAAGAACAAGGATACTGTCCAACAGAGTAAGGAGACGATTAAGACGAGATGATTGCTGAGCCATAACGCCTTTTCCAAAGATGTGGTGGGAGCTGGAGCCACAACAGCCTCTCTCATTCGAACAAAACAGTTTCAAACAAGAAAAGCAGCATTTTGTTCCATTTCAAGTGAGTGCATGTCACTGAGGGCAGCAAACAGAGCACCACAATTGAGTTACTAGAGCAAGACAAGCACAATGCACATAAACACCCACGATCAAATAATCACATACACACAAAAAATCAAAAATAAAAAACCCAAGGAAATGGTGATAACTCAAACCCAGTATGTGGTCCACATGCAAAGCAACGAGTTGAAGATTATATCGTTGATCGATCCTCGATTAAGCCAAAAATTCCTACTTATAAATCGGAACAAAGCAATAAAAATTTCATTCAAAACCTAAAATTGTTGAATCTCCATTTGTAGATAAGAAGATAGATGATAACGGAAATAGAAATGGTTGAAGAGAACGACGAAACAGAGAATCATAGATCATGAATACAATTACATATACATATTTATTGCATTGAAGCTATAGAGATACCTCGGGGATGAACAATCGTTTCGCGAAAAATGCGAGCGAATTGAGCTAACAAAAATGCAAACTTTTGACTTCCAATCACAAACCCTAGGCTTCCACTGCGTTGCTGTATATAACGGGCAATGCAAGGTGGTCCGGTTCATGTACTGGGTGGTTCAGACCACCGGTTCTCGAACCGGTTCAGACGAGTATCACTTGTTGAGCGGTTTAACATCCAAAACGGTACTCGAGGATTAAATTGGGTCGAATGGTCTAATCTTACATTGATTAAAAAAATTAATTTCTATCTGTCTACTTAGTTAATTGATGAAAATTGAACAAGCCAGGTAAGTTGACAGGTGAATGTGAATTAATTTTATAATTTTGACTTTATTATTTTGAATTTTTAAAATTATTTTTAAATAATTTTTTACTATTTTTGGTCAAAAGAATTTTATTCTTTATTTTTTTATAATAAAATTAAGAGTCCAACTTTTATAAATAATAAATGTAATTACTAAATAAAAAGTTATTTTTTAACATACAAATATAAAAACATAATTTCCCATCATCATTCGTCCAAAGTTAGGTGGATTGAAAAAATATTTTTACATCCCTCGACTCAAACTATTAAAATCATACATTTTATAGTGAATTGGTTCGAACCATTAGATTTTGACTAATTGGATATATGTGTATCTAGTCCTAACAACAATTTTCAAAAGATAAGTTGATAGTGTGAAAGAGTATGCAATGAAGATGGAAAGTGTTAGCGTTTCGTGGAAGAGACAAACTTTATCACTGATTCGCTGGTATGTTTCTTAGACTCCAAAATATTACGAGCTAGATGCAAACTTCTTGTGTCAAATCGATGCAACCAATCTATGTCTCTGACAATATTTATCAGTCTTTTTTGTTCTTTTGTCTTGAATTTTATTTATGAAATTACACGTGTCTATACAAATGCAGATTGATAGTACACTTGCATGTATTGTCAAGATTACAAAATCAACTCTACAATTATCAAATCTTGATCTTGATGCTTCATATGCTAGAGAAATCTGTTCCAATGCCTTCCTCCTCAATTACTCAAAATGATATTAGTGAATTCTACCAATGTAGTTTAAATTTAATTCATTGAAATAGAAGTAAATTTAATATCTAATTAAACAGATGTATTTTATTTAACTTAAATAACATGTGTCAACAACCTATAATTAAATAAGTTGGTTTGGTTGTTGTCTCTGGGTGCTAATATAGCAGGTTTGATGTTGTTGGTTTAGGTCTTAAGTATTGTTTGGTGCTTTTAGCTTGACTCTGAAACAGAGGCAGCAGGGTTTAAGGCCTTGCACATTGTAAAATATAGCACCTTAAGCTTGAAAATAGGCGTTTTAAGGGCATAATTGTGAAATAGCCATCTTTTTTACCACTTAATCTTGAAAATTAGCATCCGGAGGGCAAAATTGTGAATTAGCCATAAGAATTGGTTCAAACACCTTAATAAGGAGAAAATTAACTCATAGAAACTCACAGAACAAGCATGGGAGTCCTAGTTTCAAAATTAAGCTCAAACTTGTATTTTTTGAACACTTAGATTTAAAAATAGGCATTCGAAGGGAAAATTTGTCTAATAACTATGAAAATGCCCAGGAATTGGTTTGAACACCTTTTTAAGGATATAAATGACTTGTAGAAACTCATGGAATAAGCACAAAACTCTTAGTTTCAAAATTAATCTCAAACTTACGTATATGAACACTTGACACTTAGAAATGAAATAAGTTTAGCTAATTCAATTAATTTTAACTATATTTGTATATTATTTGTGAAGTTAATGTATTGATAAAATATTCATGTTTTTATCTTTCAATCCACTGTGAATAACTAGCCTGAGAATTATTATTGAGAAATTTAATTATCAGAGTTGCTAGATTATATTTTTGGAAAATGTTTAGTCAAAAGTCTCTCGCTAGCTTTAAGGTAAAATGTTTTATATATGTTGATTGTCAAAAATTAAGTTTCTTCTTAATAATGTTATCTTTTCTTGTTTTTATTGGTGTTTCAATTGTGTAGGAACAATCACTAGCTAATGTGAATAATATGATGCAAATGAAGACAAAACATCGATGTGGATCAAAATCAATCCTGGTCAGGGTATACAGCTCGGTGCGTTCTACTAATTTATTTTATTGGATTAGTAGGCTTTATTAGTATATTATGTTTCTATGTTAATTTAGTAGAAATTTCTTAATCAACTAGGGTAGAATAAAAAAAAAAACTTTGACATTTAGGGGCGAAAGGTCACAGGAAAATAGTGAATTATGCATGTAAAGATCCGAGAAACATCACAAACACCTTGAGACGGAGCAACATAAGTTGTGCAAACTTACGAAAGAAGCGCGTGGCTCCCAATTTGAAAACTACTTTGAAATTTGCATTATTTCAACACGTAGGCATGAAACTAAGTAAAAAAAAATGAACTTTTCCAACGCTTAATCTTGAAAATAGGCCATCGGAGGGCTAAATCGTGTAACAGCCATGAGACGGCCCGGGTAACACCTCAAACACCTCGGGAGGGACCAAAGTAAATTGTGAAAATTTACGGAACTAGCACGGGACTCCCAGTTTGAAAACTAAGTCCAAAAATGCACTTTTCACACTTAAGCTTGAAAATAGGCCATCAGAGGCCAAAATCGTGCAACAGCCATGAGACGGCCCAAGGAACACCTCAAACACCTCGGGAGAGACCAATGTGAGTTATGGAAACTTACGGAATTAGCACGGGACTCCTGGTTTGAAAACTAAGTCGAAAAATGTACTTTTTCACACTTAAGCTTGAAAATAGGCCATCGGAGGCCAAAATCGTGCAACAACCATGAGACGGCCTAGGGAACACCTCAAACAACTCGGGAGGGACAAATGTGAGTTGTGAAAACTTACGGAACTAACACGGGACTCCCGGTTTGAAAACTAAGTCCAAAATTGCACTTTTTCACACTTAAGCTTGAAAATAGACCTTCGGGGGCCAAAATGGTGTAACAGGCATGGGACGGCCCGGGAAACACCTCAAACACCTCGGGAGAGACCAATGTGAGTTGTGGAAACTTACGGAACTAGCACGGGACTCTCGGTTTGAAAACTAAGTTGAAAAATGTACTTTTTCACACTTGAGCTTGAAAATAGGCCATCGGAGGCCAAAATCATGCAACAGCCACGAGACGGCCCGGGGAACACCTCAAACACCTCGGGAGGAACCAATGTGAGTTGTGAAAACTTACGAAATTGGCACGGGACTCCCGGTTTGAAAACTAAATCGAAAAATGCACTTTTTCATACTTAAGCTTCGAAATAGGCCATTGGAGGCCAAAATCATGCAACAGCCACGAGACAGCCCAGGGAACACCTCAAACATCTCGGGAGGGACTAATGTGAGTTGTGGAAACTTACGGAACTAGCATGGGACTCCCGATTTTAAAACTAAGTCGAAAAATGTACTTTTTCACACTTAAGCTTGAAAATAGGCCATCGGAGGCCAAAATCGTGCAACAGCCACGAGACGGCCCGGGGAACACCTCAAATAGCTCGGGAGGGACTAATGTGAGTTGTGGAAACTTACAGAACTAGCACGGGACTTCCGGTTTGAAAACTAAGTCCAAAATTATACTTTTTCACACTTACGCTTGAAAATAAACCTTCAGGGGCCAAAATCGTGCAACAGCCACGGGACGGCCCGGGGAACACCTCAAATACGTCGGGAGGGACCAATGTAAGTTGTGGAAACTTACGGAACTTGCACCGGACTCCCAATTTAAAAACTAATTCGAAAATGCATGTTAAATTGTATATTTTATGAATAAGATAATAATTGTCTAACTTACATTTTTTTTTTTTTTTTGTGTTTCATTTTTTTGCAAATTCGAGATTTGATATGGACATGTTTGGTAATTTGGAGGGCAGATGGTAGCTCATTTTGTGTTTTTGTTCATATTACCTTACATGTATTTTGGTTGCGTTGTAAATTTTAAATTTTTGTTGGTATTACAGGGCATGTTGGGTAATCCGCCCTTGATATTTTATTTTTGTTGATATTAGTAGACATGTTTTTTGTGGATATTAGGAGATGTGTTTGGTAATCCGCATGCGGTTGATATTATATTTTTGTGGATATTAGTAGACGTTTTTTGTGGATATTAGGAGACATGTTTATAATCCGCATGCAGTTCATATTGTATTTTTGTGAATAATGCTGAAATTCGATTGTGATGTTTATGAAAATGAACAGATTTTTGTATTGATTTGTAATAGATATTTTAGTGAACAGGTTATTGAAATGCGCAGAGAATTGTTACTAAAAAGAAAAAATTTCAGAAGAAAATAGTACCCCCATTTTCAAATTTTTTAATTTTTATTAGTGACGAAATAAAAAATATCGCTATTAGTTTTCAAAAAACATGACGAATAATTTTGTCACTAATGATATAGTACCAACAAATAATTTCGTCACATTTGCTGAATATTTCGTCGCTAAATTGAAATATTTGGTGACAAATGTTTTTTGTCATTGAAGAATTTTCTTTTCTGCTCATTTTAGTGACGATTTTTTTTGTCACCTTAATCCATATCATTGGTGAGGAAAATGTTCGTCACTAAAATCTATTTAGTGACGAAATATTTCGTCGTAAAAAACAATTAAAATAAAATATTATTTAGTTTTGGTGATGAAATTGATGTTATAGAGGACGAAAAATTCAACATTCGGAGATGAAACATTTCGTCGCCAAAAATCAAAAATAGGCGACGAAACTGTTTTTCGTCACCAGGTACTTTCAACGACGACGTATAGGCCACGAACGTGGTGACAAATTTTTTTCGTCGCAGATCACTTTAGTGACGAAAATTTTATGTTTGGAGACAAAATCAGTATGTCACCAAAGGCCTTTTTTGTTGTAGTGAATAATCCCTTCATAGATTACAGTAGTTGGACCCCACGAGCTATACACGTGGGGTCGCGTCGCAATTATAAATTTCTGTATATACAAGATGAGTTCTTTTTCTTTACTTTTAAATTTTGTTCTTTTACCAACAAAAAATTTATTAATAGTACAAACTAGGGAGAGAAATACGATCAATTCAAAACAAGAACTATACTGCATATCTCCAACACAAAACAATCACATAACTATAATCACCTCTCATTTAGTTTCCTTCGCATTAAAAATTAAGGGTATGTTTGGTTTGAGTTTTAGAAAAAAATTTCCAAAAAATTGTTTGGTTTGAGATTTTTCTCAAAAAATTTTCAAAATCACTTTCTCTCTCTTACACATCAATCAATTACTTTTTCTCTCTCCTCTCTCCTTCTTAATCACTTTTTCTCTCACACACATCTACTCAATTACAACAAAATATCAAATCATCCCAAACTCCCAAACTCCCAAACTACTTTCAAAATATACAACCAAACAAATCAAAAAAAAATTTAAACTCTCTCCCCAAATTTTTTTTTAAAAACAACTCTCCCAAAAACAAACCAAACAAGCCCTAAGTCATTTGTTACCTTTCACAATGTCTATAGAATTGCAAAAAACACTCCCAAATGATCATTTCAACAATCAAGGCAACCAACTCTTCAACACTAGTGTGCCACCATCAACCCTACCTAGTGGCGGAGCCAGGAAATTAGGTTAGAGGGGCACTTATTAATTATAATTTCTTATTTTAAAAAAATCATGAGCAACATTAAGATAATCATAATTTTATGAGATAAACTTATACATAAAAAATTACATATTCATTATTAATAAGAACAAATCAAAATTCTATAATAGTGTGGAATAGCTCGGTGTGGAATGATGATGTAAGTTTGTAATTTTAGCATAAAAAATTATGGATCAAAATTCCTAATTTAAAAAAATAAAAATACATCATTTATAGCACAAATTATTATAAAATCTATTTAATTTTTATTTGACAGAAAAATATTAAAGAGATGACAATGCTTATAAATGATGTGTTTTGCATAAAAATTATTAAACAGTCTTAGAGTACTATATGGCGTTACCTACGTGATGCTCAAAGCATAGAAAATCACAAATTACACTAAGTGGTATGTCGACTACTTCAAAATAATGAGTTAATTATATACAATCTATAATATTTTTTGCTACACTATTGATTTAAACTACTATATAAATAATACCACATAGTATTCCTAAAGTATCAAATAACTACTAGTTGTGAACAATATAATAAATCCTTAGCCAAAGAATATGTTAAGAAAAAAAAAAAAAAGAGAATACATTTTATACATGACAGTAACCAAAAAAAAAATTCAAAACTGAGGGGAGGCACATGACCCCCCTGGCCCTATGCTGCCTCCGCCCCTGCCCTACCATTACGACCCTTCCACTATTACATCAATGGTTATTTGCATCTGTAGATTGTAACCACTACTACAACTTTAACCAAACATCACAACTACTACTCCAACACAAGAAATGTTGATGCCATCCTTTCATAGTACTTCCAAACTACCAAAATCACATTCTTTAGGCATCATTTCTAATAGCTACCAAAATCACATTCTTTAGGCACCGCTTCTAATAGCTACCAAAATCACATTCTTTAGGCACTGCTTCTAATAACTTTATAGCAGCACATATGCGCTTACAAAATGCTATATGTTTGAGTTTCTCATCCAATCATGCTTCGTGAAATGCAGAATTTTGGTCCCACCACAATCTTTTTTCTAAAAAACCCTAATTACAAAATATATGCACTTTTTCCCTTAATATCGTAAGAAACACAACTCCTTTATCGCAAAAAATATTTCTTAATTCCACCCAACCAAAAATTTGTTCTTAAAAATTTAAAATAAAATATTCTTAAAAGTTTTACTTATCAAAAAAGAAAAAAAAGTTCCTAAAAATCAAAACACTAAAGCTACGCACTTCCTAGTCTAAAGAAGAGCATCATTATCCTAATATGTGACATTTTGGCCCTCCATTCTTATTGTAGTCCCTTCAACTATTCTCCTTTTGAAGTAATATTGATAGTTCTACAAAAAAATTATATCTCCCACAATTTGTCTCATCCTGTCCCAAAATGAAGCTATTGAGAATCCATCTGTCAATTGTTCAAATTTTTGAAAGCAAGAACTAATTGAAACCCTCAGCTCTTAAATATCAACTTATAGACCATCTAAATATTAATTAATCCAAACTCTAAATATTAAATATAACTCTTATTTAACAATAAAAAAATAAAAAAACGTTTTTGACTAACCTTTCAAAAAAAGCTAATATGCTATTCATTACATAAATAGATAAAGGCTGAAAAACATTGCATTTCATAACAGGCATTTTTTTTTTTTTTTTTTTTTTGAAATCTTAACTAATCAAAACATCTGTAACAGAGGTGGATTGCAATGACACAGCATCAACACTGGTTTTTCAAAAGTGAAATGATAGGAATAATTAATTGACTAGTGGAAATATGAATTATCAAATGCAACTCACATTAAAAAAGAATTAAACTAGTGTTGGTTAAGCATAGGAACCCAAAGAACCCAATTTGAGGTCTCAAAAGGTGCGTGAAAACACATAAGAACCCAAAGAATCCAATTCAATATTTAATGTGAAAAGAGACTCGCAAAGTTAACTTCTGTGTGATCTTGAGACTGATGCTACAAGAAACCAATTCAATATTTAATAGAGCAAAATATTGAACTGTAAGCAAGAAGCATTAAAACATCCTTCCAAGTACCTCGAATACCCAAATCATCTTACTCTCTTGTTTATGGATATTCGGGAATAAATTAGCAAATTCTTATACCTAACCAAGCATTACAGCTCCAACTCATAACAAAGGCTCTCATAGATTGAATTTATTTTGTATTGTTTAGCATAGATAAAGTTTTATTGCAAGTAATGGTTGAATATATATATGATTATGTTAGCGAGCTTTCAATTAGGGAAGCCCTCTAATTTTTTAGTCTGCATTTTTTTTTTCTAAAACACCTATATTGCCTTTTTAAGTAATTGACTAAAAAAACTAAAATTGTACTCTCCAATATTTTGCTTCCCCAATCTTGATCTTATTTGGAACAAGGATTTGAGTAGAGATTTGTGGAGACAAAGGAGAAATGTGATATAAGCTCTCTCTTTTTCTTTTCTTTTTTTCAATTTTCCCTTTCTTTTCCTTTCCCTCATCAAATACCCTTTCAAATCCTTGATCCAAACATTGGCTAAAAGAAAACCAATTCCCTATGGAGCAATCCAAATCCAAATACTTAGGAGTAATTAAATTCATCTTCTAGATCATATACACCACAACTCTACCAAATAAATCCCAAAGTATAAACAAGATATCTCATTAGTGCACTAATATGAAACCAAATCAATGTAAGAGTACATGTACAACATCGTATGGAACACAAACTACCCACACGATCTAATCATTTATAACTTCACTAAAGCCTTCATTCTTCAATGATTCAATATGAAAATATGAATTGGCAAATCAAATAGTGAGAAAACCATGATAATGAACTTGGTATGATGGTATCTTTCTAATATCTTGGATAAGAATAATCGTGGAATATATAGTCAAGTGAAAATAAAGTAATATATGCCATAAGTTGTATGGTCAAGAATAGTTAGACTGTAAGACCTTGTCAAGCCCCCTTCTATTAGTCTAACACCATCACCTTGTACAACAAAACAATCTAAATACTATATGCTCAGATCTCAAATATAATTATCAACAACTCTACATAACGAGATAACTATGTTTAAATGCTTATTATATGTAGAGAATTACTAAAACAAATATTGCTTTATACAAAGAAAATGAAGTCATATAAATATTTTTGCTTACTTAATTCCGAGATCAATGTGCTCCTGAATACCAAAGCCAAAACAACTAGTTTCACTGAAGTTCCTTCGCAACAACTTATATTCCTTCACCTTCAATCCACTCTCCAGAAGTTGCGTTGCCTTCTCACCTGTGACTGTGACGTAGCAAGCAATCTTCTCATTACGCCTGATCCCAAAGGACCTGACAGTATATCTCGCTGTCAACCAGAATAAACCAAATTAGAAAATCACACAACAAATCACATAGCCCACTTATTAGTAGCCAAAAAATTGAAACTTCAATTTCTAGTAGGTTCAATTTAAATAAAATAAACCAATTGAACTAAGTCAAATGCTTTGTTTTAAGCTCTATTTAGCAAAGGCTACTAATTTTCATTTCAGATTTGATTAATTTACACATTCAAAAACAAAACTAACAATCAAGTCTTTTAAATTTTTTTTTGTTTTCTTTCATTTCCTTGGCAATCAAACATAAAGTAGAAGCTTAAAGGTGTTAGCTAACCACAATATGAACAAGTTCAACATTACATTTCATTAGCAAACAATTACAAGATAGGCTTAAACTTGTATATTCTATCTAGCTAACCAAATCATGAAAAAGTTCGCCAATTACAGTAAAGAAACCAGGTCCAACAAAAATTGTGCATTTAGTTTTTTAGGTGTCAGATAGTGAGAAAGAAATATAGCAAACCATTTGATAAAAAATTGGGGTTTCTCACTATTGTGTTTGGATGAACAAATAAAAAATCACACCTGTGTGAGTGAATTTCTGACCACACTGCCAACTTAGTATTCAACTGAAGAGCACTGGTAGAATAAATGGCGCCTGAATGACTTGTAACAGAAAGAAGAGATTCCGGTGGTGGTTCGTCCACCCGGGGGCACTCCGACGATCAAGTTAGTTAAATATCTCCCAAAGATAACCAAAGTGCTTAACTCACTATTCAGAATATAAATTGAGTACCTTCGACCCATTGGGAGTGCCCCTCTTTTATAGCCAACTCAATCCTAGTCCCAATAGAAGCCTAGCTTCAATGGACTTCAGCTTAGTGCTTATCTTGGACTCTCCAATAGATAAAGATAAACTCTCCAAGAGCTTTATCCTTATCCAGGCTGAGGTCCTTCCTCATTCTAGGACTCTTGTCCCTTATCCGCTTGTCTCGGACTCCGATATCTTCGGAGATAACCTCGGCCTAGCTGAGATCACCTCGGCGTCACGACCAGGACACGTGGTACCTCGGCTGACACGTGGGCGTCACCTTGGCCACGTGTTGGTACTCAAAAAATATATCCCCACAACACCTATTTAAAATTTAGGTATTTTGATTTTATACGACAACTTCCCTCACCAATTATAGTGAAAAACAAAACATAAGTTTTAAGAGTGTTCTACTTCTCACAATTTCTCTCAATTTCTCATCTCCTTGATCATCCAAATAGGTAATCTCTTTATCTCTATTTCTTTTCTTTTCTCACCAAACTCGTTAATTCAAATGGCTAGTAGAAAGCTTTTCTTAAGAACCAAATAAATAATACCTTCTACTTCCCTAAATTTTCTTAGCATATTGCCACAAATAAGAATAAAATCATGCAATAAATCAGAATTGCACAGTGGATAGGTTTATTGAACTTCATTCTTTAATAGATATTATATGTCTCTTGGGATATCATTTGCTTTGAAGAACTTTAGATTTTTAACATTATATTATTGATTTCAATAGGTGAAATTTGTTTATCACAATGAGGGTTCGTTTGGGAAGTGGCTTGGCTTTTTGGCCGAGGCTAAAAAACCTTGTTTGGGATGAACTTTTTGACTTTTTAAACTTTTGTGAGAGCGAAAATGTAATGATTATGGGTTGAATGTGATGTTTTGTCTTATTGGTCTAAAAAATCTATTTTGTTTTTTTGTGGCTATTTTAGCCAAAAAGCCCCAAACCCACTCTTCCCAAACGAGCACTGAATGAATGAAAGTTTTTGATAAAGAATAGCATCATTAGCAAAATCTCTTGTATCATTGTATGTCTAAGACTGTAATTAGAGTTCAAATTTCAAGTCTTCCTAGGAGCACCAATATATTCTTGACCAATTAATAATAAATGTGATGGGTTGGGCAGTCCTACAAATTCACAAACTGAGCAATCTAAATCTTGTAATGAAAACCTTATATAGTGTAACACGCCCGCGAGGGACCCCACGCTACACGCTACAGTTCGGACTCGATTTTGTTTGCGGTTCTAAATCTGAACCAAAGAGTCCAAATCCGGCAAATCGTTTTGAGAAAAACAGATTTTTAAAAAAGAAGTGTCAAACATGGACTGCTTTGCCAGATACAGAGTCGCCACCTAAATATTTTTTAAATGGGGAAATTTTGGAAACCCTGACTCGGTGCCAAAGGCCACGTGTCCGTCATCACCAAAGTTGCCTCAGCTCGGGAACTTGGGTACGATTGGGGAAGGTCAGCTATGAGCACCCCCTCTCGCCCGGTCCGAAGACCGGCCTCTACTAACCATGATATCCAATTTTGAAAACGTTATGTGTTCTTATTCCGGTTATTAGCCTAGAATTACTATGTTATACGCACAGCAAACAAGTATAGACTAGATTGCCTAATTTGGAAATAAGCATTGCATATCCGTTTGTCTTGAAAAACACTTTGGAATTTGCTACTCGCAAGTAGGCTAAAATACGAATTTCAACGAGTTTTTCCAACTCAGACAATCCAACCTTCACCCACAGGCATTCAAACAGTTTATCTCACATAAGCAATTAGCCACATGGTAAGCATGCTGTCATGATAGCACTCACACGCATGCGGTATGCTAAAGCATGAAAATACTTACATCGTACTCCGTGCCAAAACAATGAACTAGTTAGCAAACATGCATGGTCCTAGTTCATGTTAAGTTTGACTAATGCAACACATACATGATGCAATTAGAGTAGGCTCGGCTAACTTAAACATGGCATGTGAAATGCGATCAATTGATGCATGTATTCAAGTTAGATTTGAAATACCAATGCAGTTAACGTGATGCGCCGAGCTCGGTGCATGTAAGACAAATGTATAGATGCACGCATGCAGTCATACTGTATGCTAATTTAAACATGCCCTGATCTACCATCATAAGCGGGTAAATAAAAGGGAAGAAAGAAGTGGAGATTGGAAGACATGCACACACACGCACCCACACGCACCCACACTTATTACAGATTCGCCCTCGCCCGGAGGGACCAAATAAATATTACAGATAATTAACCTACAAGCTAATTAACGCTTAATTGAACAAGAGTAGGAAAGATTTGTTAAACCCTTAATGGATGAAATCACTATTGTGAATATTGGTACTGAGGAGGACCCGCGGCTGGTCCAGATCGGGTCCACGTTGTCTTCGGAGGAACGCGAGCGCTCAGTCGCTTTATTAAAAGATTTCAAAGATGTTTTTGCATGGTCCTACAAAGACATGCCTGGAATCGATCCTGAGATTGTACAGCACCGGATCCCTCTTGACCCCGAGGCCCGACCCGTTAAACAAAAACTCAGAAGGATCCACCCGGACTGGGCTCTCAAGATCAAGGAAGAGGTCACCAAGCAAATTGACGCAGGTTTCCTGTTGGTATCCGAATACCCAACTTGGTTAGCCAACATCGTTCCGGTGCCGAAGAAGGATGGTAGGATCCGGGTATGCGTGGATTTCAGGGACTTGAATAGAGCTAGTCCGAAGGACGACTTGCCCTTACCGCATATCGATGAGTTAGTGGACTTCACAGCGGGGCATGCTTTGCTTTCGTTCATGGATGGTTTTTCAAGCTATAATCAGATTACAATGGCACCCGAGGACCGGGAGAAGGCTGCTTTCACCACCCCGTGGGGGACCTACTGCTACAGAGTGATGCCATTTGGGTTGAAGAATGCTGGAGCTACATATCAACGGGCCACGACCACAATATTGCACAACATGATCCATAAAGAGGTTGAGGTGTACGTGGACGACATGATTGTCAAGTCCAAAGAAAGAGGGGGCCACTATACCGCCTTGCAAAAGTTCTTCCAAAGGATTAGAGAATTTTGGTTGCGGCTAAATCCTCAGAAGTGTACGTTCGGTGTTACAGCAGGGAAAATGTTGGGGTTTCTGATTACACAGAGAGGTATCGAAGTCGACCCTTCCAAAATCAAGGCCATCTTAGAAATGCCACCACCAAGGACTAAAAAGGAGGTGCGAGGCTTTCTGGGTAAAGTGCAATTCATAAGACGGTTTATCTCAAAATTAACCTTGACTTGTGAACCACTTTTTGGTCTCTTGAAGAAAGGAAAGAAGTTCCGATGGGACGGCCGATGCCAAACTGCTTTTGAACAGATTAAGGAATACTTACAGAACCCACCCGTGCTGTCGTCGCCTGAGCCGGGGAGACCGTTGATTTTGTATCTTTCAGTAACTGAGACTAAAATGGGCTGTATGCTCGCGCAAGAATCAGATGACAAAGTGGAGAGAGCCATCTACTACCTGAGCAAGAAGATGCTGGAGTATGAGACTCGCTACACATCATTGGAAAAGGCTTGTTTAGCCTTGGTATGGGCTACCAGGAAGCTGCGGCACTACCTGTTAGCTCACTCTGTAATATTGGTTTCACGACTGGATCCCATCAAATATCTTTTCGAGAAACCGACATTTACGGGTAGGCTAGCTCGTTGGTTGTTGTTGCTTTCCGAATTCGATCTGAAATATGTGACACGCAAGTCAGTCAAGGGAAGAGCGGTAGCGGAGTTCCTAGCCGATCATCCAGTGGAAGGAGGTGAAGCAGTTGAGTACTTATTTCCAGATGAGGCCATTCTTCATATCGACGATGAATTTTGGACGAGGTACTTTGATGGAGCGTCAAACCAATACGGGTATGGGATAGGAATGTTGCTGATAGCACCCGACAACTCCTGTATCCCTTTAGCATTCAAACTCCAGTTCAAAGTCTCGAACAACGAAGCAGAATATGAGGTATGCATTGCCGGTCTAGAAGCAGCCCTGGAATTAGGGGCAAAACGGTTGGACGTCATCGGGGACTCGAACCTTGTTGTATCTCAAGCGAAAGGAGATTGGAAAGTCAAAGAAGAAAAGATGATTATGTATCACCAGACCTTGGACTTGTTAATTCCTCGGTTTGAGAAGTTAAACTTTGCTTATCTGTTAAGAGAGAATAACAGGTTCGTAGATTCACTTGCAACTCTATCTTCCATGATAGATATCCTGTTTGGAGTCCGGATGCGTCCAGTCATTATTGACTAGAAATTTGTGCTGACTTACGAGTCGATTGCTGCTATAGATGAGGTTCAAGATGAGAACCCCTGGTATTACAATATTTGGAATTTCTTGGAGAAGGAAGCATATCCACCGGGGGTAAATGCCAAGGGTAAAAGGGCAATCAGAAGAATGGCCTTTCAGTTCATCATCTGCGGAGGTAAGTTGTATAAGAGAGGTTATCTGGGAATGCATAAGCTGTGCGTTGAAGCTGAAGAATCAAAACGCCTGATGAAGGCCATCCATGGAAGGGAATGCGGTGCGCATATGAACGAGGTAATGCTAGCGCGGAAGATCCTCAGACAAGGTTATTATTGGTCCACCATGGAGGAGGATTGTATCGGCTTTGTTCGGCGATCCCACAAGTGTCAGATCCATGCAAACCGCATGAACATTCCGCCGTCGAAGTACAATATGACTTCGCCATGGCCATTTTCAGTTTGGGGAATCGATGTGATCGGGGCTGTCACTCCGAAGGGGTCTAATGGGCATGAGTTCATTCTGGTCGCGATAGATTATTTCACAAAGTGGGTTGAGGCCCAATCCTATGCGGTGTTGAAGGCTTCACATGTTGCAAAATTCATCAGAAACAACATCATCTGTCGCTACGGGGTCCCGAACGAGATCATTTCAGATAACGGTTCCCACTTCAAAAAGGAAGTGATTGATTTGTTAGAAAAATACAACGTGGCTTTTCACAAGTCATCCACCTATCGGCCGCAGACCAATGGAGCGGTCGAGGCCGCCAACAAGAATATCAAACACATATTGCAGAAGATGATAGAAACCTACCGGGATTGGCCAGATAAGCTGCCGTTTGCTCTGTGGGGCTACCGGACCTCAATTAGGACTTCTACTGGGGCGACTCCGTATTCATTGGTTTATGGGATGGAGGCCGTTCTACCTATTGAAATTAAGGTTTCGTCTTTGCGAGTACTGGCTGAGTGTCAGATAGCTAAAGCAGATTGGCAGCAGAGCAGATTTGAAGAACTCATGCTCTTCGATGAAAGAAGACTGAAAGCACTGTGCCATGTTCAAGGTTATCAGCGCAGAATTGCCAGGGCTTTTAACAAGAAAGTTAAGTCCAGGAATCTAAAAGAAGGAGATTTGGTGCTCAAGGACAACCGAGCTCCCATCCACGACCCAAGGGGCAAGTTCAGACCCAATTGGACTGGTTCCTACATCATTAAGTCTATCTAGTCAGGTGGAGCTGTGGTTCTGATGAACCTAGATGGTCTAGAGTTCTCCCAACCGATCAACATGGACAAGTTGAAGAAATATTACCCCTGAGAGGCTCCCTAGGCCGAAAACCCGAAAGGGCGACCTAGGCAAAAGTTAGAGCATGAAAAATTTGAAATTACAAAAACTGAGCTCACAAGGTTAAAAACCCGCAAAGGGCGGCCTTGGCAAAAGTTAAAGCGTAAAAGGAGAGTGAAAATACTCGAGTGAACCTGAGCCTGAACTACGTAAGGCTTGATTCCCATCTTTGGGATACGTAGGCAACTTCATCCTGAAGTTCAGCCATAAACCTTTCCCCGATCAACTTTGTCCATTTGATCATCTCGGCCATCTTTGTCTATTCAGCATTCAAGAGTTCGGTTATGATCTCCGGTGCAGTGCTTTTCAGACTAGGGGCAACTTTCCGTTGCTGTGCAGTGCTGCGGTACTATTCAGACTAGGGGCAACTTTCCAGTTGCTAGGATCCGAGGTTGTGCATCTCAGTGACAGATTTCAGGCGTGTCCAGTTCTGATCCATATCGAAAATGGTTTTGAAAGTTTTAATAAAAGTTGACTTTGTTCAAAATTAATCTTTTTACAACTTAGACCATTTTTGGACCAAAGCGAAAAATTTTCAGTACCCACAACCTTCAATTTCATTGATTTCAATACAGAGTTCTCCTACTCTTGCATACAAATTGAAGTTGCTTTTGTTACATTCATAAAGAAAACTTGAAAGTACTAATAAAGCAATAAATCCGGGGCATAGATAAGTCAGGTGTTCCTGCGCCCCCTCTTAGAGCTGGTTGAAGCCTCTGATGCCAAAGTGGGCCCTTCCTGTGCCTCTTCATTGAGCCAATCCAAGCACTCATCAGACAAAGTGCAACTGAAAGTGGGAGCGGGGGCCAGGAGCTCTCTAGTCCTCCATGCTGTGGCATATCGGGCAAGCTGTGCGCCTCGGGCTGGGAATGCAGCAGGGTACTCTATCCCCTCTGGCGGGCAAGTCTGATCATGTCCGAACTGGCGCCAGAACCGGAACGGAAAATAGAAGACACAGTGTGTCATGCCAATCAATTGAATCCCAGGTTGACGGGTCATGTTGTAACTCATTGCCGGTAGATTGAGCCAAGGGCAGCGCCAAGCGATGCGGTTTGCAGACAAACTACACATCCAGTTGTACCACCACCCCTCATCCAGGGCATCGACCAGGCGTTGTCGAAAAAAGTAACCGCGAGCTGAGTATGTTGGGCAAGACTCCACAATCTGTAACTTGTCCATCAACCACACCTGGGGATGGATGAAAAATGAGAGAATAAAGAATAGAGAGATGTACGATGAGAGAAAAGTAAGAAAAAGGGTTTTGTGAAAAAAAAAAAAAAACCGAGCCTGAGGGCCGAGTGATGTGAGCAATACATATGTGAGATTGGGTGGGAAACATTACCTGCAATAGTAGTGGGCTCCCCCAAGCCTAGCCGTCTCCCGGCGATGAAAAGCGTCTAAGCCCATCAATGTCTCAGCCAATGTCATGGCAATGCAGCTCTTGCCCTCCTTCAAACCTTGGGCAACCTCGATCAACCGGACACTGAATCCACCGAAGCCCGGGGCAAGCAAGAAATGAGATAGCAAGCTTAGGCAAAGCGCGTGTTGCCGATAAGCCTGCCAATGATGGTCGCCGCGGTCACTAGCATCAGAAAACCAGCGAACCAAGCTTGAGATGTCCAGCTCCCCGTCGTGAATCAATGATCGAGCGTCATGCAAAGTGAGGCCGCACATTCATCCTAGGGCTTGGACGTGTCCAAATCGGAGTTGAGGCAAGATTTCCTCATTGCGCTTAGATTCCATCAAAGCTTGGAAATCTTCGAAAGTAGGACACATCTCTTGCCCGCTAAAGCTAAAAACGTGTGTTACCGGATTCGAAAACCTTGCCGCGGCATGGAGGAAAGGAAGATGCAGCGGAGTACAGCCCAGTGTGAATAATGCATTCAAGCTGAAGCCCCGGAAGTTCAACTTTTCCGAGCCATCCAGAGAAGCAATCCAAGCTGTGAGATTTTGGATGAGGAACGCCTCCATTTTGATGCAAAACTGAGATGAAATGAATGAACCACGAGGCTGGAACTTTTAAAGGGGATAAGGCACTGTTCGGGGGACACGTGTCAAAAAACTGGTGGTTACCAAACCAGGTGGTCGGCCGACCACCTTTTCTGGTAGGCCGACCACCCCATGGTCTCCAATGAAAAAAGCTGGTCGGCCAGCTTCCTTAGGTGGTCGGCCATGGAGAGAAGTGTGGCTTTGGTCTTATCCTAGTCTCTAGAAGAAAGTTCCTAGCATTGCCATGCATTGGGAGTGTTGAAGGTGCGAGTTTTCCTCTGTTTCGGATGCGTTCCGTCACTCCGATCGTCCGAGATACGTCTGTTTATCGAGTTGTTGTTGAGTTTTGTTTATTGAGTTGTTGTTGAGTTTTGATTATCGAGTTGTTGTTGAGTTTTGTTTATCGAGTTGTTGTTGAGTTTTGCTTATCAAGTCGAGTTGTTAAGTTTATCGAGTTGTTAAGTTTTATCGAGTTGTCAAGTTTTGTCCGTTGAAATTGTTGTTCTTGGTTTATCAACATTTCCAGGATTTGCTTATCGAGTTTTAAGTTTGCTAAGGTCTCGTTGTTTCTTAGTAGGATAAAGTTGTTTTGTTTGTTGTGTCGTTTCACTACCTGACTTGGCAAATTTTCGATGCTCAATTTTCATTCAATCTCATTTTTGTGCAAAATGATGCGATGCGATGCGATGTTAAGAACATAAAATACAACACTTTTTGAACAAAAGCTGTTTCATTCCATCATGCTTCCTTTGTTACAACATTTTACAACAAGGGTACAAGTTTTACAGAAAATAAAACTGCCTAATAATGTACAATGTGCTACAACTACTAGTAAAAAAGGCAAATAAAGCAGGAACATTTGCATCAGTACTCTCAAGTGCAAGAATAAGAGGCCCTCTTCGTCCTCTTCGGCTGAGAAGTCCCTGCACCATCTCCACCAGCACCACTATTTGAATCAAAGCTGCTGTCCTCGGAACGGTCCTTGGCATCACCTCCGCCCTCAGAACCGGACTCAGAGTCATCCTCTTTGCCTGCAAATGTCTCTAACTGAGGATGTGCAGACTCCTCCTCCTCGCTGGACTCCTCGTCATCTATGACAGATGCTCTGCGCCTGCCTCGTCTGCGAGACGAGTCCCCTCTCCTAGCCCCTCGAGAAGGCCTAGATGGCCCGGCCTGTGGCCCAGTCTGTAGTGGTGGTATCTGAAAAGGACAATTTGAGTACATTAGCCAACATGTATATCAGATGCAGAGACAAGAATGCTACATAGAGTGGGTGTATGCAGATACAATGTATGAATATAGTGTGTGTCAGATGTGCTCTACGCATACAGTCAAGCAACGCAGTGAAATGGGTAAATGCAGCATGTCATCAGAAGTATGATAAATGCGAGGAAATTGAAAAGCACCGGGACGCCGGCAATGAATAGCTGTGTCTCCCTCCGCAGAACCATGCCCTCGAGCGAGGCCATCACTCCGAGCATCCTATCTATGTACTCCATGGGAGGCTGTAGATGCAAGTGCAAGTTATCAGTGAATGAATAAATGTCCAAATATCTGAGTGATAAATCAAAACTGTAAAGCATACCGGTGGCGAGTCAGGGTCTCTGACGTATCGGTGATCTGGCACTGGGGGCTCCAATGGAATCGAGTAAGGTGACCCGTATCGCCATCCAGTCAACTCAGTCGGAAGATCTGGCCACCCGGCGTGAGGGTAAGTCGGAGGAATCGGGGGGACCAGTCCAGCCCCACCTCTCGATGTGCCGGCCCTGCTAGTAGAAGGGACACCTGCAGCCCGAGCTCGACTCGATGATGGCATGCCAGCAGACCTCCTCGTGGGAGTACGGATACCTGTCAATGGAGGCATCAAGTATGTATGACGGTAAGTCGCGTACTCCCCTTCCTCCAAATGTAGAAATACGTCGGTACCCAACATGGCGCTGTCGACCTCCTGGGGAGTGAGCCTCTCAGTGGATCGCATATCGTCCGGAGGTGCTGCGGGGACACTCTGCTCGGGAAAGCCCATAGTCTGGCGCATGAAGCAGTCCCCCAGAAACCAGGCCCTACCAGTTGGCCTCTCAAACAGGATCCTGTACCGAGAAGCGACCCATCATCCAGCAAATTGAAATCAGGTATCTCCATCCAAGGGCGCCCAGGGCTGCCATGTGATCTGCGGATAACCAATGCATAAGCCGATTAGAAATCGTAAATGTGCAAGATGAATCAAAGATGAAAACATGAAGAATTGAGAGTTCTGAATTACCTCGGTCGTCCGCACTGTATCAAAAACCTGCCGTAGGTAGGGGAGAGTCTCCTGAGCTCTCGGCCGGTACTGGCCCTCAAATACGAGCGAGTAAGGAATCATGAGAGGCACCTCCACCTCAAGCTCCGGGGCTAGCATCGGGAAGTACGCGAAAACCCATAGCTGTGGAAAACAGGGCAATAGCCATCAGAATACAGAATGCTGAGTGCAGAATGTGAATACAGAATGTACAGAGAATGCAGAATGCTGAGAGCGGAATGCAAAGTACAGAATGTAAAGTGTGCCGTGTGTGCAGTGTACAGATAACGAAAGCAGAAATGTAAATCAAGAGGGTAGAAAGTACCTCCCAGGCTCTCCAATAGCCGCCAACTGTGTTCCCCTGTCCGCAAGAGGTCACACTCATGTAGCAGTAGAGGGTAGCTAAGCCGGTGCCACCCCAGTCATACTGGCTGACCTGTGAGAGGTCTACCAGAGCACTCAGCAGATAAAGTCCAACGGTGTTCCCCCTATTGGAGAACAGAGTGGTCCCGAGGAGGAACATCAAAAACCCTCGAGTGTACTGTGCTATCTCCTCGGGAGTCTCGGGCATCCTTTCTCTGAAATGTGTGGAAAACCAAGTGCACCAGACTCGGCCCGAAGATCTGTCAACTGGTGGGCGAGCTCTCAACAGATAAATCCAGGCAGCCTCCCACTCATCCATATCCTCGTCATAGGGGATCAGCCAGTGTAATAACCCTCGTACTGATTACCGTTAAACCACTGAATTATATACTGATTACTGCTAATTGAGACTGATAATGACTGATAAGTGAACTGGATGAACTACTGAACAGACTGAATGAAACTGAAACTGAAATTGAATGAGTTTATTTGTTATATTGTATTGCTATCTGTTTAATTGTTTGATTATCTGTTTGGGTTATATGTTTAAAACTGCTAATTGAAGGCCTTATCGGCGGCCGATTTAGAAACCGTTTAGTGTTTTGGAATCAGTAGAATTTTCCGGATTTAATGGTATATTTATTTGAAAATTGATTAGGAATGATTAAATTGGATTTAATTGAGTTAATTGCCAAGTTTGATTTAATTACCAACTTGCCATACATAGTGGGCCACTACCTTGCATTTGTTGAGCCTTATATGCACCTAATTAAAACATTTCCTCAGCTCCTTTTGTGTTCATTGCCGACCAAACAAGAGAAATAGAGTGAGAGAGAGTTTAGAGAGAGACTTGAGCTCATTTATTGATTTTGCTTGGAGATTGTTAGAGAATTGGCATAAATTGAACTTCTAGACAAGAAATTGAGGCTTATGTAAGGAAATTCACCATCTTCTTGTTATCTTGGAGCTTCATTTTGCATGATTCATGCATCATTGTAGAATTAAGCCATGTTTGAGTGCAAATAGGTTGATTCATGCTAGAACTCGTGCATGCATGGCCATTTTGGTGTGTTATGGAGTTGAATTCATGGTTGATTGTACATGCATGCTCATGGTTTTATATTGGTCCATGTTTTCAAATTGTTTTGAAAGAGTGGAGCTCTTGAGAGCAAGATTTGAAGCTTGAAATTGGTTTGAAACTCATGCATGTCATGATTGAGCATGGTTCATGAAATTGGTTTGATTTTGGAGTTTGATTAAACACCCTTGGGCTTTGATTTCTTAAATTGAGGTTTAAAACTTGTTATCCTATGTGTTTAAAAGAGTTTTTCCAGAAAATGGGCCCAAGAGGATCGATTTTGGTGGTTGAAACCTTGGTTTTGAATTCAGAACACAATTCTGGATTTTCCAGAATTCTGTTGTCCGCTCGAGCGGAGGTATGTGCGCTCGAGCGGAGAAATCGAACTCCCAGTATTTGTTGCATACTTTGTATATTGCGCTCGAGCGGATATATTCACGCTCGAGCGGGTTTTTCGTGCATCCAGTACATTTTGCAGACCGCTCGAGCGGAGGAAATCACGCTCGAGCGGGTAACGTTTTTGCCTGTCCGCTCGAGCGGGGAAGTGTGCGCTCGAGCGTGACTTTGTTTTCTGAAAAAGTTCTAAAACTGCTTTCTGTGCACATCTTTGCATCCTCATCCCATCCTAGGCATTCCTAGGCCTAGTTTAAGGCATCTTAATGAGGATTTAGACATAGAACCACACCGAGGGAATTTAGGGATTTAATTATCATCCTTTCCGATTGTGAAACTTAGTGTGTGTTCTATTTTGTTAACTGTTTAGGGTTGGCTCTCGGGGACGCGCTCTAGCTGCTATTAGTCCAATCTCTGTGAGTAACAGATTGTGTAAAGATATGTTCAAAATGGTTATATTTTGAATACTGAACCGAATTGTTTATTGAACTGATATTGTTTATCGAATGAATGTATGTCCTGTATTCTGAACTGTATTGTGGCATCCGTAGCACCCACTGTTATTGACTGTTACAGAGCTCTGTCGGTTTCCTTGTGAAACCATACTGTTTACTGAATGATTGGCCATCATTACTGTTGGGTCTGTTAAGACTCGGTCCTTTTGGACCTACTGTTATAGGCTATTGGATGTACCACATATGACTGTTGACTGAAATACTGAAAGACTGAACTACTGTTTAATGAATTGTTTTCATTACCGTAAGGACATTCATTCATAACCTCTTTACGCTTTATGTTATTCACTGGGCTTTAGCTCACTGTTTATATATATATGTAGGTTCTCAGCAGCCAGACCGGAGTTAGGAGCGTGGGTTAGTCCCCAGTTTTGTCAAGCCAGCCATTGTGCCTCACTGTGAGGTTCCGAGACGCCATGCCATGGCTTGGGGTGTTTTTGTCTTCCCCATTTGTCTCCTACTGTTTTGTACTGTTGTATAGACTGTCTACTGTTTTACTGCACTGTTATCGGGGGATTGAGTTCCCGTACTGAATGTCTGTAAATGCTTGTATCGTCTGTACTGTGTTGAATGCATGAATGTATGAAAAATGTTTTTGGCATACAGATTATCACAGCTCAATGGACACTAGTTATTGACTGTATTGGCTTCCGCCAGGCCCTGAACTCTGTTCTATTGTATTACTGTACAGCAGGCCTTTGGTAATCTCGGATTACTGGCCAGTTACGGTGCTAAACCCATAGGGCCGGGTTTGGGTCGTGACAGCCAGCCTCCCGAGTCAAAGCCAGTCAGCACGGCAAAGTCGAACGGGGTCATCGTCATGTCCCCGGTAGCTGAGAAATAGAAGGAGTTGGTAGTGTCCCACCATCTCTCTACGAGGGCGCCCATCAGGGTCCTGCTCGCTGGATAACGTGATATCCCCGTGCAGAAGGGTCTGAACCCTGCCTGGTCAACCAGATCGCGAACGGCCTCTGGGAGCTCCGCGTACCACTCCCTGGCGATGATCGATCCATATCCTTGTGTAATACGGGAAGATACCTGCATTCAGAATGAACACATGTATTCAATTTCAAAATAAAGTATATGAGCTGTGTGCAAATTAAATCAGATACAATGCCATGAGCTGCGTGTTGAACATGAAGTATATGGGCTGCGTGTTCAGAATTGAAGTGTGTGAGCTGCGTGTTCAACATAAAGTATATGAGCTGTGTGTTCAGAATTGAAGTGTGTGAGCTGCGTGTTCAACATAAAGTATATGGGCTGTGTGTCCATCTCAAAGTTCGAGCTGTGTGTTCAACATCAAGTATTTGGGCTGCGTGTTCAGACTTTAAAAACAGTGGGCTGCGTGTTCATAATCAACAAGTTTGGGCTGCGTGTTCAGAAATTCAACAGTTTGGGCTGCGTGTTCAACTCTCAACCAGTGTGTGCTGTGTGTTCACCTCAAAATTCGGGCTGCGTGTTCAGACTTCAAAGACAGTGAGCTGCGTGTTCAACTCACAACCAGTGGGTGCTGTGTGCTCACCTCAAAATTTGGGCTGCGTGTTCAACTCTCAAACAGTGTGTGCTGTGTGTTCACCTCAAAATTTGGGCTGCATGTTCAGAAAGTCAAGTGTTTGAGCTGTGTGTTCAGGCTTCAAAAACAGTGGGCTGTGTGTTCATCATCAAAGTGTGAGCTGTGTGTTCAACATTCAAGTTTAGGCTGCGTGTTCAAATTTCAAAATAGTGGGCTGTGTGTTCATCTCAAAGTTCGAGCTGTGTGTTCAACATCAAGTGTTTGAGCTGTGTGTTCAGACTTCAAAAACAGTGGGCTGCGTGTTCATAATCAACAAGTTTGGGCTGTGTGTTCAGATTTCAGAAAATAGTGGACAGTGTGTTCGCCGTCAAATAGTGGGCTGTGTGTTCATCATCAAAGTGTGAGCTGTGTGTTTAGAAATTCAAGTGTTTGGGTTGCGTGTCAACTTAACAAAATACTGTGCTGTGAGCTGTATGCTAGAATAAGCAGAAGTATGGTGTGTGAATGCATTCAGAACGAGCAGATAAAAAATACATAGCAAAAGCATGAAATGCACGGAAAATGCAGAATACATTGCAGAAAATGTAAAAGTGAAGTACATACCTCTCGTGCCTGATAAGAGAGGTGGGACTCTGGCTCCCGCAGTAATAAATCTACAGGTGCTCGCTCATCAAAGTCGGTGAAGTGGTAGAAAACGGCCCGAGGAATGATGTGCGCTGGAGGGTCATACCTCTCGGGAATAAATGGCCGAATCCTCGGAAGTAAAGACATAATGTCTGGCTCACCCCCGGCACCTGGAGGACCTCCGCCCTGAGGAAAATGACCTGCCATTTCGAGAAATCTGCAAAAAGGAGCGAAAATGAGCCAAAATTGGAAAAAGTCAACAAAAGTCAACTCTTGGGAATGAAAAAGTCAACAAAAGTCAACTCCTGAGAAAATGTTCCAAATGTTGAGACAAACTTACCTCAAGTGGCGAAAATGGGGAAAGAAGCTCCGAAATCAAATTTTAATCGGTCCAAAGTGAAGAAAACTGAAAGATTTCACGAAACAACTTTGCGTGGGGCGTTGGAAAACGCGTATAGAGCGCAGATCTGAGGGAGAAAATGGTCTAGGAAGGAGGAGGAGCTAATTTCGGACCTGAAGTTGTGAGCAAAAAGTGTTTGGCCAAGTATATTTAAAGAAACAAATACAAAAGTACCAAACTGCCCCTGTTTTTGGATAGGTGGTCGACCGACCACCTTTTCTGGTAGGCCGACCACCCCTTTCACTAAACCTGGTCGGTGGTCTCCAAACCTGGTCAGTGGCCCTCCCAAGGTGGTCTCCAATGCCTCTTTGAGCTCCCTGCAAATTTTGGTGGTGATCGGAGTCCCCGGCACTCGAGAAAGTACAAGGAAAGTGCACTTTTCAGCACAAAATCCCTCTACGGGAACTTCAACTCCAACTTTCGATGCGTGTTTCATCGTTACTCGCCGAGAGTGAGGTGTATCCTTTTTGAATACGTTGTGACCCTTTTGGGAGGTAAACCGGAGGTCGCGATTTGAGTTTTCCTTGTCGAAGCTTGCATTTCTTTGCTCAAAGTTTTGTTTTAAACATGCTCGTAAAGTCGCACTTATCCAGCATTGTTATGCATGCCACTCGCATTGTTATGAACATCGCTTACATTGTGGTGCATGTTTCACTGGTATTGTCATACCTCCATGCTTAACTTGCGTTGTCACACGCGCTTCTCTCGCATTGCGATGCACTTTCCCATCGGCACCATGTTTGTCTGCATTCGATGTAGTGTTGAACATGTGTTGCTAACTATGTTGTAGTTGTTAAGTTTCTCCCTTTTGCAGGCACGATATTGTATGTACGATTCATTTGAAGCTGGTGCGACCAGACGAACTGCGCTGGTATTGTATCTTCTCCGTGTGAGATGTAGCGAGAATTGTGATTCTCTTACATTCTTACTGCATTAAATGTAGTTGTTGCTTTGCATTCTTGCTTAAAACTGTTGCATCTGTTGTGAATGCTTCATTACAGTTTGCTGCTTTGCATGATCATGAGTTACGTTCGACTTAGTGCATATCATTTTGCATTTTGGCCCCCGCCTGCGGGCACATCTTTTTGTTTATCTTGCCTGTTTGTCTAAGTCTTCGGTCTTGTCAAAAATGGGTCGTCTCTGGGCTTTGACATTCACTCCCGTCAATTACGACTTCCGAGTTCTGTCAAAGAGGGGCAACTGTAGACACCTCATTTTTGACCGACCTTAAGACTCCGACGTCACCAACTGAGCATTCGGTGATGTTGCATATTGTGCTCGTTCTGAGGTTGCAAAGTCTCGGCTGAGAGCCTTGCCTCCGGGCTTCGGAATCTTTTCGTGCCTTACCTCGGTTTGCGAACCAAGTCCTGTTTTCTCTGTTTTCTTTTCCTGAAGGGAGGGAGAGGTCTTGTAGACCATCTCTCAGTGGCCGTAGGCTACGTTTCGTGGTCGTAGGCCATTTTTCCCGTTTGGAGACCAGTTTCCGGTTTTCGGAGCCGTCGGCCGTGCGCCTCGGTTCGGGACCACTTAACTTTCACCGTTTGCTCTGGTTTTTGGCACATACCTTTTTTCCTCTCTCTAGAGGGACACTGTGGCCCGGGAGATCACCTTCGTGGTCGCACGCCACTTTCGATGCTTAACAGTCAGTTTTTGGGGCACTCGGCTGCGCGTTTTGGCCCCCGAACCCTCGTTTTGCATCCGTCTTGGTTCATTTTTGGCATGGACCCTATTTTCATTGTTTGGAAGGTGGTACTAGGGTGGGAGACCCCCTTTTCTCCTTGGAGACCACCTTTCTCCTCGCCGACCGGTTTCTTTGATAGGTAACTGGTCTCCTTGATTTTTGAGCCACAATTGCTGGCCTCCCACCACACCACTAGCTTGCATTCAATTGGGAGACCACCATTTAGGGTTGCCGACCACTTTTCTTGAGCTTGGACCTTTTGAACTGGTCGGCTGACCAGGGGAAGTGGTCGGCCGACCACCTGAACTGGTCGGCCTGCCTCCCTCAGTCTTGTCTCTGTGAGTTGTTGCCAGCTGTGCCAGCTGGAAAGCACAGAATGGATCCTGCATACACGTGTATGGAGGATCTTTAAGCTTGTTTTTTAGCTTCTTTGAGAAGCTTTGGACCCTCTTGGCTATAAAGGAGGGCCTCCCCCTCCTTTGTGAAGGTTTAGAATTTCCCTAAGGCATACACATATACCTCCCTCTCTATATCTCTATTTTGGCTCCAAAAGTGCATAGTTCTTGGCCCTTTTACACTACACCTCCTAGCCTAACACTTCCACCATCAACCTAACCTCCTTGAAGGTCATTCTCAGAGGTTAAAGGTTGAGTTTTGGTCCAGAGGTGTGCTGTTTTGCTGAAGCTACAAGGGTAACACACTATCCCCTCTTTTAAGTTTTATTTTGCTTCATCTTTTAGCTATACTTGCAAGCATATTTGAGCATTGGTGTAAACTAAAAAAAGTCTTATTTTCAGGCCCTTAACATGTTTGTTTAAGATCATTTTTCTATTGGGGGTCATCTACCCCCTTGCATGCTTCATTTTTACCTTATTTTGAGCCATGCTTTAGAGCATTTGTGTTGGCCTTTGTTTGGCCTTTTAGCCACTGAAATCCAGTGGATTTTCAATGGCTAGCATGCTGTTTTGAGTGCCAAAATCAGAGAGGGGTGACCCTCTCTCTCCTTGTTTTGATTTCTAGCATATTTGGCCTAACAAAGGAGCCCTTATTTGCATGCTTCCAAGCCATGTTTCAGGCCATTTTTGATGAGTTTTAGGACCTGCATAGGCTCTGTCCAGAGCTTGTTTTGCCATATTGGATCTCCATCTTGCGTGTGTAGAATAACCCTCTTCATAGCATATCAAATGAGCATCTCATTCTTGCATGCATTAACCATGTTTCAGTGGGTTTTTGGGCTTTATTTGGCATGGCATACCTTTGACTTTTGTTGGTTTAGTGGCCTCTTGATTGCCTTACATGCTTGTAGTGCAAATCCTCTTTACTACTAGCCTATGTTGCATGTTGTTTTGGCCCTTAATTCTAGCACTTTTTGGCCATGCCTTAGACTGATTTTGTGAATATTTTGGACTGCCTTAGCTCTGTTTTTGGGTCTCATGGTCGAATGATGTTTGTTTTGCATGCTTGTAGTTCAATGTCCATGCTTAGTTTTGAGTTTCGAGGTCTATTACATGCATATACTGAGGTGTTTTCATGTTTTGGGGCCATTGCATATCATATTTCAGAGCTTACATGTATGCCATATTCTCATGATTTCCACTCTTTAAACGTGTTTGAGAGTTGTGCATAAATGCCTCATTTTCGGACCATTGCATGAGCTTCGTTTCTTTGCATGTTGAGCCATCATTTTAGGCCATTTTCCCACTGTATTGGACCTACCTAGGGTCTATTTGGGGCTGGTCTTGCCATTTGTGCATCACTTTGTATACCTCTAGTGTAATCCGCTTCACTAGTTTAGGTAATTGTGCCATCTAGCATGCATTGTGTGAAGTGTTTGCATGATTCGGGACCATTGTGCATCATGTTTCAGAGCTGGAGAATGTGTGCTTCCATGCCATATTTCATCCTTTGCCATGCTTAGTTAGAGTTGCATGTTATGCCTTAGGATCGGTCTTTTGTATTCGTGCATGTTTGCATGTATTTCGGATGTGTCATTTTCATGTATGGCCACTGATGTGAGTGTGGCTAAGGTCCACTCATATTGGTGTAAGTCCATCTTGCATTTGTATATGCCATTTAGTTCATGTGCGTATGATAGTCTTCGTAAGTGCATTGTGTATGCCATGTTATGTCACGTGCATTGTGTATGCCATTTTAGCCCATAGCATTGCGTATGCTAGGTTGCATGTTAGTCGCATTGTGTATGCCATCTCATTGCTTTGTGTTTGGAGTAGGGTTTAGTCCGAACACGGGAAACGAGGGACGTTTCGTACTCCAAGTGGCGAAACGTACCTCGATTCTCAGTCGCCGACACTCTTGACTGTCCATGATAGAGTTGTTGGCTTTACTTGGTTATATGTGCATTTATTTCACATCGAGTCATGCAATTCGACTTCTCGGCCATCATGCATCGAGATGCATGATTGGTGGCACGAGGATTGAGGACTACACTCCCTAGAGCTTGTGCAATGACGGGGAGAGTGGTCATGCACACATGTGTTGAAAATACTTTGCCATGCCCCTTTCTTGCTCTCTATTGCAGCAAATCGGAATCCAGCAGCAAAAACTAGTCGGCAGCCTTCGGAAGTTTTGTACAGTGTTCTAGGACCAATTGCAAAACAGAGGCAAATCGGGGCATCGCAAGGAATTTTCCGACAAAGCGACCCGAGCACGCATGCATCTTTCTTCATTTGGAAGAAAAGCTAAGGCAGTCCATTTTATAGCTTGCATGTTAGTTTATTCGCTTTCCTAGTTAATTTGTTAATTAATTAGGGTTTTGTAATATTTGATTAGCTAGAGTAGTTAATTATTTATTCGGACTGTATTATTTATTCGGACCCTCTGAGCGAGGGCAATTGTGTAATAAGTGTGCGTGTGTGTGATGTATGTCTTCCAACCCCACGTCTTTCTCCCTTTTATTTACTAGCTTATGATGGTTAGTTTAGGGCATGTTTCAATTAACATACTTATGCTCTCATGTTTGCATCCATTCATCTGTCTTGCATGCACCGGGCTCGGCGCATCATACTAACTGCATTGTATTTCAATTCCGAGTTGAATACGTGTTAGCTGTAGTATCATCATATGCCATCTTGGAATAGTCGAGCCTATCTTAGTTGCATACCTGTATGTGTTGTATTAGCCATCTTAACATGAACTAAGATTATGCATTGATTACAAACTAGTTTTTGTTTTGGCTCGGAGTAGTCGATAAGTGTTTATGCTTTAGCATCCTTACATGCGTGTGAGTGACTGCCATGATAGCATGTTTACCATGAGGCTAACTGCTTATGTGATATAACTGCCTGAATGCCTGTGTGTGAAGGTTAGATTATCTGAATTGGTACAATTCATTGATTGCAAGTTTTAAGCCCACTAGATAGTGGCAAATCACCATGTTTTCTAAGCCCACTTGAGGGTGGCAAAATCCGCATTTTAGCTTACTTACGAGTAGCATACCGCTTTAAAAAAACGAACATGAAATGTTTTGTTCCAACTCAGGCGATCCAGTCTATACTTGTATGTTGGGCGCATCACATAGTAATTTTAGGCTAATAACCAGAATAAGAGCGCATAATGTTTTCAAAACTCGATATCATGGTTAGTAGAGGCCGATCTTTGATCGGGCGAGCGGGAGTGCTCATGAAGTGACCTTCCCCAATCGTACCCAAGTTCCCGAGCCGAGGCAACTTTGGTGATGATGGACACGTGGCCTTAGGCAACGAGTCAGGGTTTCCTAAATTCCCTCAAAATAAATATTTAGGTGGCGACTCTGTATCTGGCAAAGTAGTCCATGTTTGGCACTTCTTTCAAAAAATCTGTTTTGAAAAACGATTTGCCGGATTTAGACTCTTTGATGATTCATCGGTCTTGCATTGCACTCTGCGAGATTAGATACAGGACCGTGACTTTGAGTCCGAACTGTAGTAAGCCCCAATGAACAAAATGGGATTTCTCCCAGGACGTTCGGGGATGTCTACAGGTCGGCCACTGGAGCACCCTCAATCGTACTTACCACCGGTGGCTCCACCCGAGTTGTTTGACTGGTCTGGAGACTGTGATCACTAACTGCAGGAGGGGCGTTGTTTGGGACAAGAGATTCTTCTTCCTCCTCCCCCTCTTGGAGAAGTTTTTGTTGAATGGCGTTGGCATAGTCCGCCATGTAACTTGGGATGAAGTGAGGGAGAGGGTTCTGAAAGACCTCGGTCTCTTGCCCATGACCGAGCTTGATGACAGCTGCTTTCCATCCACATTTGAAGAAGATATCTTTTGCAACTTCACACTACAAGACATACATGGCCTCTCCTTCTTTGTAGCCACGGTGTAGACGTCCCCGAACGCCCCGGGAGGGTTAAGTCCCGTTCCGTTCATTTGGGTTCACTATAGTTCAAGGACTCGATTGTCACGGTTCTAAATCTTGAACCAAAGAGTCCAACTCTGACAAATCGTTTTGAGAGAAAAGATTTTGAAAGAAGTGCCAAACATGGATTGCTTTTCCAGATACAGAGTCGCCACCTAAATATTTTTTTAAAATGGGAAATTTAGGAAACCCTGACTCCGTGCCGAAGGCCACGTGTCCGTCATCACCAAAGTTGTCTTGGCTCGGGAGCTTGGGTACGATCGGGGAAGGTCAGCTATGAGCACCCCCTCTCACCCGGTCCGAAGACCGGCCTCTACTAACCGTGATATCCGATTTTGAAGACGTTATGTGCTCTTATTCCGGTTATTAGCCTAGAATTACTATGTTATGCGCACAGCAAACAAGTATAGACCAAATCGCCTAAATTAGAACAAAACACTACATGATTGTTTTGAAAATGGTTTGCTACTCGCAAGTAGGCTAAAGTGCAGGTTTTGCCACCCTTAAGTGGGCTTTAAAAAAGATAGTTTTGCCACTGTCTAGTGGGCTTAAGACTCACAGTTTTAATGCATTATTCCAATCTAGGTAATTTGACCTCCATCCACAGGCATTCAAACAGTTATATCACATAAGCACTTAGCCTCATGGTAGTCATGCTATTATGGCAACACTCACACACGTGCAAGGATGCTAAAGCATAAAAACTCACCTAGTACTCCAAGCCAAAACAGAAGTTCATTAGAAATCCATGCATGGACCTAAGCATACTGAAATGTCTAATGCAACACATGCAAAGATGTAATCTAGGCGGGCTCGGCTATCCTAAACATGGCATGTGGGATGCTACAAATAACACATATTCAATTTGGAATTGAAATACAATGCAGTTTGTATGATGTACCGAGCCCGATGCATGTCAACAAATGCATGGATGCACGCATGCATTGCATAAGGTATGCTAATCTTAAATATGCCCTAATCTACCATCATAAGCAGGTAAATAAAAGGGAAGAAAGAAATGGGGGTTGGAAGACATGCACACACCCACGCACACTTATTACAAATACGCCCTCACTCGGAGGGGCCAAATAAATATTACAGTCCGAATAATAAATAAATTATTACAAAACCTCTAATCTAATTAACAAATTAAAGGCAAAAAGAAAAGTGGCCACAGCCGCCCGCCTCGGGATGCGTGAATGATGCATGCTCGATCCGTCTTGCCCGGAAAACCCGCACCATACCACTGCTGCCTCTGTTCTTACTGCCCTGTCTCTCCAAAAATTGCCAAAGTCCCAGAACACCTTCCTTGCATGCTGCTATACACCACCGGCTGGAGGAAGTGCCCACCGGCCAGCTAAAATTTCCATCGGCTGCTTAGGAGGTTATCGGCCACCCATATAGTGCCGGTCGGTACTCTATACTGCCGGTCGGCATAAAATTCCTGCAGAGGACAGTTTTGACAGCAACAGCAGACAGGCAGTGCATGGTATGGGGATTTTGAGCATATGTAAGCATGGCTAATGGTTCCTATCATGCATGGGACTCAAGGAAGCATGACCCTTGGTTCTTGGGCCATCAATTATGCATCTTGGTGCATGATAGCCTAAGGAACCAAGATTGCATTTCAATGTCAATATGCATGCAACACACAAATGTATAAGGGACCCAACCTCAATCATGGTTGATCAAGAGGTGAGGCAATGCACGACAATGCACATGCAACCTAAGCATGCAAGCTAACACACAAACATGTAATGCAACTACATGGCACACACAATGTACATAACATAACATGCACAACGCATTGAAACATGGCATACACAATGCAAGATGGGCTTACACCAATACAAGTGGACCTCAGCCACACTCACATAGGAGGCCATTAGGTGAAATGAGGCAACCGAAATGCACACAAACATGTCCAATGCATGGACCAATCCTAAGATACAACATGCAACTCTAACAAGGCATGGCAAATGATGAAACATGGCATATAAACATGCAAACTTCAGTGCTGGAATATGATGCACAATGACCCGAAACATGCAAATACGTCATACAATACATGCTATAGGCCCCGAAACTCGAAACTATTCGGATGCATTGAACTATAACTATGCAAAGCAAGCATTTTTAGACTATGAAGCATGAAGACAAAAGCAAGGAACCCCCAAAACAAGCATGTTTATAGTTCAAAACATGGCCAAACAGTGAACAAAAGTGAGGCTAAGCTATCATGCAAAAATGGCTCCGCAAGGGAGGTAATGAAGCAAGTGGTAGATTCAAAGCCCAAACTGAAAAAAGACCCTTCTACAACACTGAAGAGGGACCAAAAATATGACTACTTACAGTAGATGACAAGCCCCAAATCAATATACAAACATGCTCAAAATGCAATGCAAGATTAAGGCCACAAGAGGGCTATAACATGAAGTATACAAAAAATGCATCAAACAGAAAAAGACCCTTCATGGGACATGGATAGGGGGTCAAAATAAGACCCTTTTCAGTTCTGATCAGGGGTCGAAAAACAGAAGCTCAATGTGCTAACAAGTCATGCAAAAATGGGGACCAAAGAGGGGTTCAATGGCAAGTGCTACATGGAGGTCCCCCAACAGGGTTGAGCCCTTCTTCAATGTTGAAGAAGGGCTCAAAATAAACCTATCTACAGTTTATGACATGCTCCAAAACAGATCACACATAGGCTAAAAATATCATGCAAAATAATGGCATTCAAGAGGATAATGAAGCAAGTGCCCAAAAGAAGCTTCAAACTGCAATGAGCCCTTAATGAAACATGGAATATAGCTCAAAAAAATGACATTTTCAGTTTTGGTCGGAGCTCAAAACAGCAAGCAAATGGGGCTAAGCAATGGTACAAAATAAGGCCAAAAGAGAGGGGAAATGAACTTACCCTTGAAGACTACTCCTTGGCTGCCTTTTGAACTGAGAAATGGTGCCTCCAAGCCTCTGAGAAGAGCTCCAAGCTGCTGGAAATGGAGTGGTGGTGGTGGTGCTAGGTGTTGGTGTAGGAATGGAGCCAAGAACCTTATACTTTGAGGCTAAAATGGAGAGATACAAGGGGGGAGAGTGTATGTCTCCCCTAGAATTTCAGAACCCTAATTATGGAAGAGGAGGGCTTGCTTTATAGAGCCAAGGGAGTAAGACTTCTCTTAGAAGCTTCAAAACCAAGAGCCAAGATCCTCCATACACGTGTATGGAGGATCCAGTCTGTGCCCTCCAGCTGGCACAGCTGTCATCCATTCAATCTGTAGAATACTCCGGAAGGTCGTCGGCTAGCAAAATTGGCCGGTCGGCTACTTTTATTGGCCGGTCGGCACTCTTTTGTGTCGGTCGGCAATCTTTTGTGCCGGTAGGATAAATGGATGGCCGATAGGTAGCCGGTGAGGTCAAAAAGTGCCGGTGGATGTCCAGATTGTAGCCCCGGAAGTTAGCTTTCCAATGGCGCAAACCTTGCATTAAAATTCCTCCTGTGCAAAAAGTTATGCCCTTTTTGGTGAAGCTGCGCAGATTCGATCCAACCGGACTGATCCCCTGCTTCAACCAACCATATCTCCCCCGTCCGGACTTGGCTTTAGGAGATTCTTGAGTGCAAAGTGAAGCCCCGGAAGTCTTCTTTCCAATGGTGATGGCCTCATAGCTAAACTCCAAGTGTATAGACAAATAAGCTCAATTTAGCGAGGGCTGCTCGACTCCCTTCTACCCGGATCCTTGCCGAACTTCTTCTCCAACTTGGTTTCTCCTCTCTCCTCCTCTTTTCTTCAACTTCAAACCCCTAAGCAAGGTGTTTTGAAAGATTTTTCAAAGATTTCATCTCTCTTTCATTCATCCCCACTTTGTCCTTGCTCGGTTTACCGAAAAGCGCAACATTTACCGAAATGCGAGCGTCGGAACATCGTGGGAATTTTATTTCAAAAATGTTTTGAAAGAGAGGGTTTTAAGGTCTAAAAACCATCCAAAATAATTTTGGTCCAAAATGGGGTGTGAAGTTGAGATTTGTCTCTCTCATTGCCGAGGAAACTGAACCTGTGCCCTGCACACCTTTCTCTACCAAGCAAACCATCAGTAACGCCCAAGTCTTAAGGGCAGTAAAAAATGGGGTGTCTACACACGACCTTTAGCGTCTTTTGCGCTCTTTTTTAGCTCAGCTAGCTTAGCATCTTTTTTCTTTTCGAGCTTGGCCAGTTCGCGCAGATAGTGGTCTTTCTTTTCAACTAGCGCATTCTGCTTCTCCGCTTCCCCCACGTTGACCAGCTCGGTGAGTCGTGCGTTTTGAGTTTCGAGCTCGGTCATTTTTGTTTGGCCTCATTCAACTCGGCCGTCTTAGCGTTAGCGTCTACCACGGCCAGCCGTGCAGTCTTGCGCAGCCTCCAGCATGTG
This sequence comes from Camellia granthamiana, assembly GCA_036172215.1. NCBI lineage: Eukaryota > Viridiplantae > Streptophyta > Magnoliopsida > Ericales > Theaceae > Camellia > Camellia granthamiana. The sequence goes on along the minus strand of CM069916.1, from coordinate 1,850,898 downwards.
CTTATGAGCAATATGGCTCTTCTGCATGGCCTGTAGAAGCAGAGGTAGTGATTATCACTAAAACTGAGCAAACAGACGGAGTAAAATGGAAAACAAATAGAGGAAACACTTACCAGCACCATTGACTTAATAGCCGAACGGATGGCCTTGAGCTCGGTTAGATGGTCGTGGTGCTTCATGTCTATGGCAAACACACACTTTTGACAAGGTTGAAGGCCAGCGTGTGGTCCTTCTCAGCCACTACCGAGTCTGTGGTGGTTATAGCTTGGTTCTTGAAAGTTGTTTTTGGAGCCCATTCAGAAGGGCTAGATCGGTCCGAGTGCATTGGCTCGGGGGCTCAACAGCGTTGTTCCAGGAAGCACGCGGTCCTCCTCATCGATCAATCATTGCGGCTCAGCCGGAGTAGTGCGTGCACGCTTGTTCGGTCGATATGATGAGGCTCAGGTTATTGGAAGGGCCACCACAGCCTCGTGCGTTTGACCGGCTTGTGGTACCTCGGTTTGAACCCCGCCAGTTGGAGTTGGTTTTTGTTCGGTGATCAGGGCACGAACAACACGGCGCTTGGCCATTTCTTGTTCCTTAGTGAGGGGAATAAGATTGATTTGGAGCAAGTTTGGGTCCAGTTCTGGTGATGGCTCCAGGAGAAAGTCAGACACCCTCGTCTTCCTCCTGCTGCTATATCAGTAGGTCGGTTCGAAGTTAAGCAGCTCGACCCAACTGCGTTGACAATACCGGAGCGCGACACGAAGAGCATCTTGGTTGGTTTATTGGTATTATGATTTTAGCTGGTTTAAGTCTACACAAAGAGAAAGGCAACAGTTAACACGGCAAAAATTTATAACCTGAAACAGCAAAGCAAAAACAAAACCGAGGTATCCTTACCAGCAGTCCCCTTATTCCAATTTATGTTATAGTCCGGTATTTAGGCTTCCTGGTCTTCAAAATTGCCCGAAACCCAGAAAAAATCATCGTCGTTTAAATCTTTATCCGGTGTATTCTTTATGATTTTCTCTCGGCCTCTCTGTACTCTTAAATAGTACACCCAACTGTCATCATTTTGGCCGAGTGAATATTGGTGAAAAAGCTCGGCCAATCCGAGGTTGAGGCCGAGCCGGCAGTTTAGCTCGGCGATGCCATTTATTATTCTGTAAGTGTTGATGCTAAGTTGGGTTAGGCATAGTCTTGTCTGCCTGAGGAACTCGCATATCAGTGGCTGTACAGGGAAACGGAGACCAGGCTCTACTATTGATATTACGGTGAAAGGAACAAAGCCCGGTTTTCCCCAGGGCGTGGTATCTAGTTCAGCCAAAGAGAGGTAGACGTCGTCAGGAATTTGGCAGTCCTTTCGAAACTCGACTATGGCCCCAGGGGAGTCAACTAGAAACCGATATTTACCCATGATTAACTTAGAAGTTGTAAGAAAAAGTTCACAAGTTGCCTAGCTCGGCGCGGCTGAGGCTTTGGTCAGCTCGGTTGAGCAAAGCCGCCTAGGGGCAGGGTGCAAAGGTGTGCCTGGCCAACCTAGTAAAGTCTACAAAGGGGAAATAAAAAGTGTTATGCCCAGACAACTAGACCGGGCTAAGTAAATAGTCAATTTATAGAAGAGTAGTAAAAGCCTAGCTCGGCTACATTTGGTTGACGGGTAGCTCTCAGTTCGGTCGTAAAGAAGGTCCAACTCAAGGCCTCTAGCTCGATTGGAGGTAAGTATGCAAGGTTATAACCGATTTCTTAGTTCATTCGTGTTCAAGCCTAAAAGTCGCCTAAAACAAATACCTAGTTCGGTTACAGCACGACTCTGGATTAAACATCATGTTTTTTTTAATCCAGTTGGTGTGCTTTTGAGCTCAGCAGAAGGTTTTGGGTTTATGGTATTTGCTCAACACTCTAGTGTATATAAACACATGTATATGGAGATTAAATACCAAAAATGAAGAAATAGATAAAAAGGAACATCAGAAAGAGGCATTAGCAACTTACGAGTGAAAAAGCGTGAAAACAATAACCAACCAGCAAGAAGGCCAACGAGGATGGAGGCGTGGGTATGGAGCTTCGAATGCAAAGATTCTCTGAAGAACGAAGATAAACAGTAGAAGGGTGACTATTCGAAATAGAGGGATGGTATTTATGTGAAAGACAAAACGGCGGGCTTATTTTCAAATTTTTCTTGAGCAATGTGATACGACTGTTACAGTTTAAGAGGGCAATTAGCGCACGCCACGTGTCCCAGTAAGGACACGATGTCAGACATGAGACGACAGGCTGTTCAACCGACGTGAGTTTTTTAGGCCGAACTAAAAATAGCCCGGTTCAGTAAAACATTTTTGGACTTGGTCAGATGCGTATTCCGGCTCGGTTAGTTTGAGGCATTTTAGCGCGGCTTAAAGATAATAATCCCAATCATGCTTGGCAGTTGGAATTAAGGGGCAATTGAGAGGGTAATTTGCATGCTTAAAGTTGGGCCAAGCTAGGCCCATTTGTTTTAAGAATTGGGCTAAGCGAGGTAACCTCGGTTCAAGGGGACACGCTTCAGGCCGAGCTAAGAGCTTCAATAGCTCGATCGTGTGGTGTACCCCACGTTAGGCCGAGGTTTGGAACAGATGAGCAAGATGTTTTCAGTAGCTCGAACAGGGGTATGTTAGTAACATACCAGGCTTAAGGCTATCTCAGTCGAATAGTATCTTCAGTCCGTCCGGCGTAGAGCAGGTCTAAGATAGCTCGGTTGAGTGTGCTACCGAGCTGAGGCAGGAGGTTTGGGTCCTCTCACTTGGTGGGGAAGTGAGTACAGTGTTATCAGGATAGACACTCTTCGCTGGGAGTGTGATTCTTAGGAGGACTCTAATAAGGAGAGTTGGAATCCTATTAGGATTGTACTAGGCAAAATCTATAAAAGCTCATAGCAGGACCTATGTACAGGTATCACAATTTTGACTCTCAAATTCAAGAGCTTTTGTCTATTGTCTATTTGCTGACTTAGGCATCGGAGAGGTATCCTGCACACACCCGCCGGCTAGCTTACGTTTGTGTTTTCAGGGAGTAAAGCGACGACGTTTGGAGGAGTGCAAACTTGATCAACAGGATTATACGAGAAGATTATTTCGTGCCCGTACAGTTAATACTGTTTTAGTAGAACTTTTATACTAAAATGGCGTAATAGGGTCATTTGTATAATAAAAAACATATCATTTATTATAAAGTGATAGATCAAAATTTAAACAAAATCATTATTAATAAGTTTTTTGTATTGATTTTATGTTTGTATATCATTACTTTTTTTATAAAAAAAAAAAAAAATTACTTTTAATATATATATATATTTGATATTATGATATGTGTTAATTGACAGTTGGTGCAAAGCATTACTGCTGTCCCTAAACAAAGTAAAGCAAATACATACATATATATATATGGAAGCTACAGTGACTCCCTACAAATAGGGAGCCACTGTAGCAAAAATAAATTTAGGGGATTATTTAGGGGAGCTGATGCAGGTGTATAGGGAGCCATTTACCCCTTAAAATAAGTAAGGAGGAGGTTTAAGGGTTCTGGTGAGGATGCTCTTAGTCAATTACTTAATTATTTATCTTTAATATGTGCAGCTCATCTCTTCCTTTATGGTACTTCTCTATCTACTCAACTATGAGTTCATATGTTTTTAGAAGAAAAAAAAATCATATGTAATTTAAATTTTGAATCTTTTTATATAGGAAGTTAAAAAATAATTATGGAATTTAAAATATAGCTATTCAAAATCATATCTTTGTAAATATTTATAATTACTTTTAATCTATCTATTACCTATCCTTATTTATATTATTATATAAATAAAAATGTTGTACGATAATTGAAGTTTAAAGTTCTAATCTTTTTTTTTTCAAATTTTAAAATTGTTAAATTGCATATGTTGCAATATCATTAATTTCTTTCTATTATAAATTTTATTTTAAATCTTATAAGATTTGTTCAATGACTAATATTCAATTTTTTTTAAAAAAAATTTCAATATATTCATTCCAAAAGTTAATATAACAAGTCTACAAAATCATATTTTAAAACTCAAAATTATTAACGTTTTTATTTATTTATATTTTTGTTTTAAAATAAGCATGTTAAAGTATAAATAGATATCGAAATAAAATTATACTTATTAATAAATATGGCATTAGTTTTAATTGTAATTACATCTTTTTAAAGTCTTTAATCATTTTTTAACTTTTTTTTTTGATATTTTAAATTATATGTTACGATAATTCTTTCTTACTCATTAAGTTTTTAAAAATTTCTTTAATTATTTCCCTTTCAAAAACCAATATAACAATTCTTCAAAATTCATATATTTTTATTCTAAAATAGTGAAGTATTAGAACTATGTCATTTTTTATTTTTTTTTGTAACAAAGTATAATTTTAATTGTTAATTGTCAATACAACAATTTTAATCTATCTATACTATATATTATAGTAAATGAACATTTGAAACAAAATTCTTAAACTTATATATAAAATTTTATTTACAAGAGAGAAAATATAAAAAATTAAATATAATTATCGTATTTTTAATCAATAATATATTATTTTATCTCGTGCATAATACGGCTGCCATGCTAATCTGCATATAATGGAGGAGGAGGTTTTTGTAGCTTCTCACTTTACAGCTCTACTTTGATTCTTCTCAGCTCTAATCGCAGATCAAATCAAGGTCTGTGTTTCTTCTTTGATTCCATTTTTCTATTTCTTTACAATTTTTTACGCAACAAAAAATTAACTAAATAATCAAAGAAAATGAGCTCACAAATTCGATTGCTGTTCTTTATTTTGTTCAATATTTATGGTCTCTCGTCTCGATTTAAACCATACATTACGTATTTTTGTCTTTAAATTTTGCATTCTAGTGTTTCCGAAGCTGTAGTATCTCCAACCCTGTAAATTTATATAATGTTTATATGCTAATAATTGGGGATTTTAGGTGCAAAATTTTGAGAAATATCAAAGCTTGAATGGAATTGGGCCGGTTAGTTGGGTGTTTTGTTTGTAATTGAGTTGAGGGTAGCTGAGAGTCTTAATTGGGCTTGCAAGTGACTTGGAATTAACAAGTGAGTTGGGTGAAGGGATTCTAAGGTTGTTTTTTTGGAACTAGTCCACACTTGTTTTATTTTATTTTCTGATTCGATAGGCGCATTTATTTATTTATAAAGTTAAGTTGGACGTAAGGCAAAACAAAAGACAGGAATCTAACACAAGGGATTCGTGATGAAAACTAAGAGTGCGACAGCTATGCAGTACAAGCGAGCCGAAGTCAGCGAATGGGTTGAATCGATGGTGAGTGAGCAGCAGGTGAAGGTAGATAATAAAGGACAAACAGCGTGTGAATCTGTTTCCGGAATTATTTTACGGTGGCCCATAATTTAGCTACCATACTATTAGTCAAACCAATGCATTGTGCAAAACCCATAACCCAGTGGCTAGTTTGATCGCTAAAGACTCCTGCCAGGCTGGCTGGACCTGGTGGCCCAAGAGCACAAAAATTAGTTTAAGAAAATCCAACCCTGGAGGTGTCCATCGGACCAGGATTTTACACCGAAAGGGCAGAGGATTGGTAGTGAAGCCTAGAAAGAAGTATTCCATGATTTGTTGGAGTATCGTTTTAATTTGATGGTTGATAGACCTCGCCGAGTGCGAGAAAGCACTAAATTCAATCCTTAAAAGGAACGACATTGTAGATTTTATGATCAATGGGTGGATTAAGTCAATTCCATATATGTATAGATTGCGGCCATACACAATCACAAGGGCATGTACAGAACTTTCATCCGCTTGGTTACATCGGTGGTAAAGAAATGATGGGGAGATCCAGTTTAAACATGATCGCACAAATATATGTGTGCAACGCCATAGAAAGTAATTATTATTTTTTGGGGGAGGAGGCGGGGTAGTGTTTGTGCCAAAGCTAAGCAGGATACCACAAATTTGATCAAGTAAGGTAGGTGACAGTGTGTGAGTGAAAATACTATAGTTGTAAGTCTTTGATTTGGAGAGTTTCCCATGCAAAAGGGAGAGAGGCAATGAAAAGGTGGTGAAGCGGTCCTTGTGGGAGTCATTTGTCATACCAAAATGATTTGTATAAGTGAAAGCTGATTCTCCGTTGGATGCCTATAAAAAGCGTATCACGGCTTTGAGAATTTGCTTCTAGAGAGAACCCAAAGTCTCCATGCAAGATTAAAATAAGCATTTTCTGAAGCCTTGTTTTCTTGAACCCCAACCCCTCTATCTATTTTGGGGGAAGTAACAATGTTCTAGGTAAAAATAAGTTGAAGCTCGTCCCCTAACATGAGTAGAATGAGGCAAGAATATTTGATAGCATAAGACAATCTTTGTGGTGGCACAACAAAAAAGTGGATATCATCCGCTAAAAATGAGTGCGAGTCGCCTAATCCTCCTTTTGACACTTCAATAGGGTGAAGTTTGTGAGCTTCACAAGCAGAAGTAAGATCAATTGAGAGCTGGTTGATCCATAAAATGAAAATATACGGTGATAAGGGTCCCCTTGTCTAACACCATAGGTTGGAAAAAAAAAAGTGGATGGCATACTATTCCAAAGAATAGAGAAAGAGACCGTAGATACAAATAGCATCACAAGATTAGTAAAGTGCTTGGGAAGACCAAGTTGGGCAAGTGTTCCATGAATGAGAGACTCAATCAACGGTGATAAGGGTCCCATTGTCTAACATCATAGGTTGGAAAAAAAAAAAGAAAAAGAAGAGTGGATGGCATACTATTCCAAAGAATAGAGAAAGAGACCGTAGATACAAATAGCATCACAAGATTAGTAAAGTGCTTGGGAAGACCAAGTTGGGCAAGTGTTCCATGAATGAGAGACTCAATCAACGGTTTTGAGCGTGAGATGCATTTTTCGAAATAAGCATCACATTTGTATTATTTAGTCCTTTTCGAATAGAGATGATTCATAGTAAGGGTATTAATAGTGAGAGGATTAAGTAAAATTGTGTTTATTTTGTTGATAGTTGTTGGTGTAGGGATTGTTAAATTATTTTTATATAAAATAATAAAACAAATAAAAAATACAAAAACATTAAACATTAATGTTCAAAAAAAATGCCCAACGTATAAAAAAATAAAAATAAAAAATTTCTAGAAAAAAATAAAACAAATAAAACAATGATTTTTACTTAACATTAAACATTAATGTTAAAAAAAAATGCCCAACGTATAAAAAAATAAAAATAAAAAATTTCTAGAAAAAAATAAAACAATGATTTTTACTTAACAAAAAATATAAAAAATTAAACATTAATGTTAAAAAAATGCCCAACATGTAAAAGATAAAAAAAAATAGTCCGGTGGACTAGTTTCTAATACCAAGTCCCATGGGCCTATCCTAATCCCCTCTCCAAGGGGATTCGTAGTCTGGAGGGGATTACGAATCCCCTCTTTATCTCTCAAAACAAGCATGATATTAGTGGGTCCCACCTCACTACAAATCCCAATCTCTTCCCTATAACCCAAAACAAACGGGGCCTTAGGGTTTGGAATGTTGGGATGAAAGAGATGAGAGTAAGTTTGGCATTATGAGAAGTGTAAAGAGAGGAATTTTTGGGTGTGGTGTAAAAAGAAAATAGGTGTAGGGAGTTTATTTGGTGATATAAGTAGAATTACTCAACATTCTACCTTTGACCCAAAAAAAAATAAAGACATTTTTGTTTCCACTTATTTATCTGATTTTTTTTAAGTACAAAAAAAAATAGTGGATTAAATTGGTTTATTAAATGCTAAAAAAAGAAATTTTTATAATTTATTAAATTCTTTAAATTTTTTATTATACTTTTTTACTTCTAATAATTTTTATAGTTTGTAAAAAAATTCAAATTAAAAAAGAAAGACGAAAAAAAAAGGAGGGTAAAAACCCGGCCTAAAATTTTTAATAACAAAAAAAAAAAAGACTATTTGCCAACTAAATCAACTTAAGTAAAATAAATTTAAAAAAAAAAACAAAAAATATAACTATTGAAAATTCATTTGTCAAACCAATCCTTAAATTATATTTTTGAACCTTTAAAAAGGAGATTAATCATTAAAAGTTCATATAGAATTCAAGGATTACATATATTTTAAGATTAGTCAATGACAAAATTTTAATCACTCTTTATGGTAGTAGTTCTTATACTTCACCTATTGTCTCACTTTAATTTTCATAATTTTAATTGACTCAATTTTCACTATAAATTTTATATTTTGCATCAACTTATTCCAATAAATTACTCTTAAAAATGCACGCGAATGCTATATAACTACTTTCAAGTGTAAAATATACTTTAGTCATTTCCCCTTTTATCTCTATTCTCGATGCGACAAACAATTTGTCTACAACAAACAATCACGCATCACATACAACTCTACTATCTCCTCCATTATCACCTGTACACCCTTTTGCCACCAATTAACTCTCACATATCTACCACACTAACAGCCCGTTACCACTAAAAGAATACAACCACAATCATTAAAATAAAAAACAAAACATTTTCAACAAAATCATATTACAAGTCACCAACAAATTAAAATCCTTCCAAAATTAAGATTGTTGGAAAATGAAATGCAACTACGATGGCATCACTAGTGTAATTGCTGTTAGAGTCTCTACTGGTGAGAGACTTGGTTCCCTTATCCGTAGTCCATTTTTCATCATTCTTACCATATTTCCAAGTTATCCCAAAATTTTGAGTATGATAATTATTTTGTATATATAGGATGAAAAGATTATATGTATTAGGAATTTAATCAATGTAAAACTCCCAACACTAATATGAAAAATTACCTATAAGCAAGACCATACTAGGCCATGAGTGGATAGGTTGGGTTGGACTTGGCCCAAGTCACCCATGAGCCATGGACTTTTTAATGAGGCAACTAACACCCACAACCCATATCCTACACCAATGAGAATGTCTGTAGTGAAGAAAATGTGACACTACACTAAAACCAATTTTTCTACATTTCCCGCAGATATATATAAGTACTTTTATTTTTATTTTTATTTTTTTTTAAACATTTTTGTCAGTCGTTTATTCTTTCTCTTCCCGGAGAAGGAAAGACAAAGGAAGCCCCACCCCACACAGTTTGGAGTCCTCTCCTTTGACCAAAATGCCCGAACGAACCCTAATAATAAATAAAAGGAAACAAATCAATCTCCCGAATTCAATAAAATGATGCATGGCAGTGGCGGTGGTGGTGGTGGCAGCGGAGGGAAGGAGAACGAAGGTCTAGGTCGATTGACTCAGATGATGATGCTCCTTCCTCTCCAAATCAATCCGGCGGCAATCTCCACCTTAGCCAACGGAGACGATGACGAATTTCTGAGGAGGGACGAGAGAGTGCCATAGTGGAGCCACCAAGAGACCCGAGACTTCATCGCCATTCGTGCCGAGCTCGAGAGAGACTTTACTGTTGCTAAGCGGAATAAGACTCTTTGGGAGGTTGTCTCCTCCAGAATGAGGGAGTTAGGGTATTGAAGAAGCGTTGATCAGTGTAAATGCAAGTGGAAAAACCTCATCAACAGATACAACGTATATATATTTATAATGCACCAAGTTTTATTTTTATTTGTAGCTCTTAATTCTGTATCTGGAGATGCTATTTTTGATATCTGTTGGATTTTCATGGGAATTGAAGTCTCAGTGCTATTTTATTCAAATTCATGATTCACTAGAAATGAATTGTCAGTATTGCACAATTCTTTTCTCATACAAGGTTTATAAATTGATTTTGTCAGCAGTTCAGCTATGGGGAGTCTACTACTGCTACATTGATGGTGTCGGGAGAAAAATGAGGTTTTTTTTTTTTCTTCTTTTTCTTCTTTCCTGTGCATGGAAACCTTTGTAAAAATTGTTTATGCTCATTGATCATTATTTATGTCTAAATTTAGGTTGGTTACGGAATCGGGTCCTAGTATGCAGTGCTTGTAAAAGATTGTTTCCCCTCCAATCAATGTATCTATAGAACCAATGGTTGTGAAAAAAATAGCCATAACAATCACAGCAACAGTATAAGTAGGTCGCAACAAATCATTCGCTAGCCATGGTTTTCGCGGGTTATTGTTACACACGCACATCATAATGCAGCTTTTCACTAGTACGTGAATTTATAAAGGTCGCACAAAATTTATGCTAAAAAAAAGAGAAGATAATTTGTGCATTACTTTGTTAAAAGAGTTTTTTGGGTGAGGATGATCTACGATTCTTGGATCTTGCATTGGTGGTTATTGGCCGAGAAAGTGAAAAAAATGCAAGTTCATTTTAAACTCTTCTAGAATCAAATGATTAAAGCTACATATAAGTTAGTGTAACACCCCAAAATAAATATGGCAAATCCATCTCATTTGTGGAAATAGATGTGGAGCAACATACTTTCATTCATCAGAGTTAATATACAAAATGTGACACATGCATTACACATTCATAAATGTCCTATCCTGAATCTACAGCATGTGTTATTTGTAAACAAAATATGAAAGTTGAACAGATAATTAAATGCCATAACGGCTTACATCTTTCCAAGTCATTCCTTGGTTACAACAAAACGAGTCTAGCTCAATACAGTTAAAGCCCTTGTCTATACAAAATAGATGCAACAAAAATAGAAGCACTTGCTCCAAATCTCTGCAAGCTACTGTCTTAGCGGAGGCATATCACCAACATTTAAAAATGGTTTTTCCCAAATAAGGTGAGCCAAAACCCAGTAGAAATAATCTAATACAATACATAAGTCTTAACAAAGGTATAAGTATAGTTATGTATGTACAATACCCGTAGTAAAATCATTCTTAGTTGACATGATCATAATAAACCAAGTTTTGTATCTCAATCCCATTTATCATATTCATTCCACCTCAATTCATGAGTCATGTTCATCATTATCCAAACAACCCAACTGAGACTATAAATTAGTGGTTCTATAACATATACAACCATCACACGAACACTTCACTTTGCCATTTTACGAAAATTTTGTCCGCGAGAATCGGCACCCATGTACACACGCAATTTTCGGAACTTGCACCCTTGACACACAGGCCAACTTAATTTAATGGTATCCATTCCCTTTCTCCTCTCAAACATGGAGTGCATTCCCTTTCTCCTCCAAAACATCATACATATACAATGTACTAAAATACAGTCGTATTCAATAACAACCAACAAGAAATTAGTTTTAATTCGCCTAATCCTCATGCAATTTCTACAACAATCATAGCTATCCTCCACCAATAGCCCAAAACAAGTATTTCTAAACAGATATACAATCTTCACAGTAAATAAATTATTCAAATCTCCATAGATGAGAGGTAATATGTATCCAACTACACCATCTATATAAACAACCCTCCAATTTCACATTTTCAATACCAATTTCATTATTTACAGAAAATAATCGTTTAAGTCATTTTAGGACAAAGCTCCCATTTTTTCCAATTTCATCACAAACACCAAAATCAACCATTTTAACACAACACAAGGCCATATTCACTCCCATAACCATTTCTACCACATTCATTCGAAAACCCCTCTTTTTATTTTAAACCAAACCCTAGTTTTGTCTAAAATCATCTCAAATCCCAATAGTGACCATTCAACACCAAATAACTAAGTTAAGAACCACATAAGAGTATTGAAAGTCTCTACCTCAAAGTTTGAAGACAAGTAAAGCAAGGAAGAAAACTTAGAGTGCGCCAAAACCGACTTTTATTTGAATCAAAATGAAGCTATAGAGATACTCTACCCTTTTCTCAAGGAGGATAAGGTAGAAAACCAATGGATCTAGGTGGAAATATAGAGAGAATATGAGTTTTAGAGAGAGAGAAAGAGAGAGTCGACTTAGGGTTTTTGAGAGGAAAGATATGAAAAAGTGAAGTAAAAAGGTGCTGCTATGAACTGATATATACGCAACTCGCTCAAGTTCAAGAGTTGTCGCTCGAGCGACCAGACACAATAGGTTATTCCGCTCAAGTGCAGAATGCATACTCTCAGAAGTTTTACAGATAGAAAACCGTTGCTCGAGCGCAAGAACCCTTGCTCGAGTGAAGAACACCACCCTCCCCGTAACTCTTCAGGCCTGCAAAAGTATTGGGAGTTCACAAAGCTCGCTCGAGCGCAAGAAACCTCGCTCGAGCGAAGAAACCAAAATCTAGACAATAACAATTTGAACCAACTAACAACCAATCTGTTTTAAACACAACCAAGGCACTCCAATACTCAATTTCAGAGAGGAATAAGGGGAAAATGCAAGAATAACAATACAAAATCATGAAACCCGAGTCTAGAATGCAAGGAGGGTCAGGTTTAAACCAGAATCGTTATAGTTAGACTTTGTGTGTGATGGTTTTGCTTTAATATTTCCAAACTTCTAGACTATAATGCTATTAGTAATTCATATTCTTTCTAAGTTATAGTTAAATTGTATTTTTTCCATGTAAATCATTTTACAAGATACGCGTGCAATTATAGTCTAGAATGATGGATTGCATTTGCAAAAAAAACCTATTGTGATCAATGAACCTTATGGACTTTGCTTCTATTTGAAGAACAAAATGAATTTAAGGAAATATGTTTGCATTTACTTTGTTGCATCTTAGAGCATTTGATGTACCTTGTCCCCTTCTTGTTCCAAGTACTGAACTCATTGATACAAGAATCCTTTGTTGATAGAAATTGACAATCTTAGAAGGAACATGTTTTATTTTCTTCATGAAATTTCTTTATCGATAGAAATTGACTCTTATTGATATGAGAATCCATTAAGGATAATATGTGTTATAATCATTAAAGATGAGTGAAGCTCTTCCAGCTACACACTCCAGCACATGCATATATGCACACACATATGCCCTCCAAATAGTTTTGGAAAATGAACTTTTATTGTACTTTTTGATTTCTTTAAATAAATGAGATTTGAGTGTCATATTCATGATACGTTTGAGTATTTGGTTTCTCATCTAATAAATGTTTTTGCTTATTATCCAAGTTCTTTGAGATTTGTTTTATGACACGGTACAAAACAATTTTGATCTGATGCATGATACAGTAGGCTACCATTTGACAACTCTTTGTGTCTATAACTAGAAAGAACTTTGTCCAAGGTCCGAAGTAGTTTAATTTGAGTTATTGTGCATATATTAAGCTTTTCTCTATAGGGAAATACTAATGATTTCCCATTGGACAATAGTTAGGGCTGTTTTGGTAACACCCTAAAATAGGCAAAAAGTCACTACAAAAAAGTCGACTCTTCTCTGTACTTTTCTGCATGTCTTTTCGTAAAAAGTCAAAAAGCCAATTAAAATAGCTACTTTCCAAATCAACCCTTAATATTGGTATGTGTGTAAAAAGTGTATTCACATATGTCAAAGTGTATAGAAATATGTAAAAGTGTATAGGAATTAGGGGCGGGAATTCCGGACTTGACACGATAACACGATTTGAATTGTACACGAAGTTAGCGGGTGAGGGTTGACCATTTTCTGACATGAACATGTATATGACATTGCCCTCTGACACCAATTTTAAACGGGTTATGTTCGGGTTGAACCCATGTAGCCTAAAGTGGACACACTTAATCTGTTTAAAATAGCAGTTCAACTCATTAACACGAATCCAACCCCAACCCATTCATGACATGTGTATGTATATCTATATATTTTATCAAAAGTACTCTTGGCCATTCATTTTGTATTCCATGAAACTAATCTCCACCATTCATATAAGTATAAAAGCTAGTAAAGACATAGAATGGATGGAACCCTAGAACTGCCAACTCAAGAGAACTCTTTTCGCTGTAGAAGGTTAGAAATCATAGCTTGATTGACTCAAGAATTTCTTCTATTGATAACTTCTTCATCCAAACGACCGCTGACTTGTAAGCTCATTCATTTTATGGTTTTTGGAACTTCTTTTTTTGTAGAAATTGTAGCCCATTTATTCTTCGTTTCAGATTTTCTTCTTCGTTTTGTTTAATAAGCTTCTTTGTTTCAGATCTGTAGAAACCCTAGCCTTTTTGTTTTAGATTGTTTCGTTTCTCATTTAATTTGTTTTAGAGATGTAGATCGATCTTTAAAGTGGGGTTGATTTGATTCTCTATTATCATAATCTTACGATTCACGATTTGATTTACAATTTATGCAAAATCCATACAAAGCTATGGGTGAATTTCTTTTGGAAGTGAATTCATGGTGAATCGCATGATTCACAATTGATTCATGATTTGATTCATTTTTTACAATTCATGCAATTCTTGAAATTATTGTGTCCGATATATTTTGATTATCTTTTTTTGCCTCTTTTTAGTAAAAATGACATTACACAACTTCTAATAATGTTTAGTATGAAAATAGCTAATATATACATGATTTTTTGTTATTTTGGTAATTGAGAAGTTTTTAATAGGATCCAATTAGATTTAGTCAAACCAATATTTTCATTTTTTTCTTTAAAAAAATCATAACATATCTTCTAAAATATTTAAGGTTAAAGTAATTTGCACCATGAATTATCTACTGCTATTTTATTGAAATAAATATGGTTCAATAAATATTTCAATTAATTCTTTCTTATTATTAAGTCATTGTTACTTGAAAAGGTATGTAATGTATGTTTATTGTCCAAATATCAACATTGTTGTTAAGTTATTGTTACTTGGAAATTGATAGTTTGTCATTTACTTTCTTTATTAAAAAGGGTTGATAAAAAATATCGAAAAAAAGGAAAAGGTAAGATGATGATCTTACATGGGAACCCAGGTTAAGAATCTATTAGATCACATGCTTATCATTCAAAACAATATTTCATTGATTTCAATTAAAATATTTCATATTTATGAGATCTATTTAACATTTAAGTGTATAGATATATATTTTTCTTAGTAGTTAAGAAAAAGTGACCGAATCTTTACAATTAATAATTCGATTTGATTTGCTCTTTGGTACTAGGCCATTTTGATTCACAACTCGAATTCCGATTTGACAACTATAATACTTCCAATCCAGTTAACTCTCAATTATGATTTGTCTATCTAATGGTTATACATATGCATGTGTTTATATATGTGCATCTACCACAGGTTATGGTTTTTGTTTTGTTTTTTGAATGTTTGGGTCTCAAAATACAGTAGCTAATCAAAGTTTGTCTCGTGTTGTGTCATGCAAGTTAAACATGTTAATGAATTAATCGTGTCAATCTTGTCATTCACGGGTTAACACAGTTATTGGCAGGTCATGTTAGTGTTTAAACAGGTTGTGTTCGTGTTGAGGATTTTTTTGACATGACTCAAATACGACACGATTTGAACATAACACGACACGACACAACGACACGACACGATGCCCACCCCTAATGGGAATATGTGAATTTTTATAGGAATTCTAATTTTTCTGGCATCATTTGGTCCTTAACGAACACCCAGTGGGCGGTCGGTAGCGACCCTTCTTTATATTCTAAAATTGTTTTAGAATATATCAGAGAAGATTTATTTTCCCTCATTTTCAAGTTATTTATTTATTGTAAGTTTTAGTTTTAGCAACTTTCTTAAGCTATAAGATCATGGATTTGAAGTTCGCTGATTATTTCAGAGGAAAGAGACAGTTGATCCAGATAACGGCCAGTAGTGCCTATTTTTTGAGAAATTGCGTGCAATATTTACAGAAAGAGAGAAATACATGCAGCAAATGCTCCTTGAGTCCGAATCTGGTGCTTCACATGCAAAGAAGAGGGTTAAACGAATTAGTAGAGATCTTTCCTCTGAAGAATTGTCAGATTATGAATATGAGGATGAAGTAGAGAACGGCAATCCTCGAAAAAAGAATGGTGAGATAGAGAAGCGGTTGCGGACAGTTGGATCGGACAAGGCTTCAAGACAACCTAATATGGGTAATACGAATAATAGTGGTAATAATCTTAGCAGTATTCAAGAAATGCTTCAGGAATTTTTGCAGCAACAACAGAGGATCGAGATGTTGTGGAAAGAGTCAATAGAGAGGCATAACTATGAGAGGCAAATGTTTGAGCAGGAGTGGCGGTAATCAATGGAGAAGCTTGCAAGGGAGAGGCTGATGGCTGAACAGGCATGGAGGGAGAAGAGGGATGCTGTCTTGACAACGCTCTTGAATAAACTTATCAATGAAATAATCCTTGAGGGCAAATTAACTGAGATTGTCACTCAATCAATCTCTTCATAGACTTCAGACTTCGGTGGTATATTTTGAATAGTGGTTTGTTGATACCAGAAGTGAATGCAGGAGAAATGAAAAAATTTGAAGAATAGAACATTAAACAAATAGATAGCGATTATTTTAACTTTGGTATACAAATTGGACTTGTTTTTGTTAATTTGATTTTTATAGAAATTTGGTGGTTTTTTTTTTTTTTTTTTTTTTTTTTCCAGATCATAAGAAGCAGCAATTTCAGTTTGTTGGAGTTGCCCACCTACAAGAATTGTATGGTGTTCAAGATTTTTAACTTTCATTCTTACATTTCTTGTACATGTTCACAATTGAGATTGAGATCTATGCTCTATTCTTCTAATAGATAATTTTTTCTTTCTTTTCAATTTATTGGGACATGCTTTCTTTTCTTGCTAAAGTGATGTTTTTTTAAGTTGCTGAAGTGATGTTTTAAATTGATGGAAAGTTATATACATATTATTTGTAATACTTTGATCTAATGGAATTGAATTATGGAGAAGAGAGGGGTATAGGAGAACGAAATCCCGAGACATGAGTCTAATTGCTGAGCTTGGTTAATTGTTAAGGGTTTGGTGCTTTTCTACACTAATGGCCCTTGTTTTTGTGGCATCCAATATAGGCTTTGTTTGGTTCAATTTATTGAAATTGTTTACATGGTTTTTTTTTTGTTTTGGCACATAAAGAGACCAATGACGCTCTTCCATTCTACCTCGCCTGTGGTGAGGCTTAAACCTCCAACCTTTGATAAGTGAGGGTTGGGAAAATGTCATACAAGATGATTATATGAAAGTTAGGAATGGAGTGCTTTTAAATTTTGTTTTCTTTTTATCAATTTGAGAAATTTTGGATCAAACAAGCCATACATGTGTGTAGTAAAACAGGCCATTCGTGTACTCTTGGCACTTTATTTTTTCTCTTGCCTAGTCTAGGTAGGGGTGCTTTTGTTTAGTGTTATATTGACTTTTGTTTTAGGAAACCCTCAGAATGTGTACCATATGCACTCCTATTATGTAGAAGGGTGTGTGCTGAAGAGGTTTCCTTGTTTGTTTAGTAGGTTGTTTATTTGCAATGTTGTTATGACAAATCACAAACTAAATCATAACAATTTTTTTTCTTTTAAAAAAAATTCAAAGGCTAGAAGTGAGGTGGTGTATATTATAGAATTTCTTTACAAAATTTACGGGATTGCTGAATTAGATCAATATTGTCAAGTTATAAGGTTAGATATTGATAGAACCAAGTCTTATTCCACTTGACCCCTTTACTTGCTTTTAAGATATAATAGATGGAGCACATTGTAATGTTTTTCGAGTGCAAAATGAATAAATTAATGGTTTTAACGTGTCATTAAGGAGACAAAGCATTAAAGGTGATCAATTTGAAGAGGAAAGAAACCATATGCATTTATATATGCAAACTGAAAAACCTTCATATGCTACTTCTTCCAAATATAAGGACTCTCATATTGATTTGGTAACTTTGTGCTTGATGTGTTTTTTTTTTGAGGAGGAGAATAAAGTAAGAAGAAGTTACAAAGCGTGACAATAAGACTCGATAAAAAACTTTATCCATTAGGTCAACCTTTAGTCGTTTGTTATTTGTTTAATTTGAGATGGAATTTTGGTTCATACTCTTTGTATTTCTCTGCATTCCCTCCTAAGTCTTTTACACACTAAAAAACTTCCACCAGGCCCTCCTACCATACCCTTCTTAGGTAACATACTATGGCTTCTCAAATCCTCCTAAGATTTCTCCAACTTGGAACCCATCCTCCGCTTGCTACGCACCAAACATGGCCCCATTCTCACTCTCCATATCGGTTCAAGGACTTCCATCTTCATAACTACTCGTGAACTCGCCCACCGAGCCCTAGTCCAAAATGTCACTATCTTCACCAACCGCCCACAAGCTATCAAAGCCACCAAAGTTATCTTTAGCAACCATCGCACTATTAGTTCTGTAGCCTACGGATCATTATGAAAGGTTCTTTGCCAAAACCTTGCATCTGTCTTACATCCTTCTCAGTCAAATGTATACTTTAGTGGTCGTAAATGGGCATACGACGTATTAAAAAAAGAACTACTAGACATAGTTGAACAACCACAATCAAGAAACAAGGCTATCCTTGTTCAAGATCATTTTCAAAATGTTATGTTTTGTTTACTTGCCTATATGTGTTTTAAAGAGAAACTAGAAGAGAAGGTGATAAGAGACATAGAGGTGGTGCAACGACCGGTCCTTGCCAATTTCATAAATAAGATTCCATGTGCTCAACTTCAAGGTTGGGAAAGATTGTGTTTCAAAATCTTTGGAAAGAACTCTTAGAGATTCGAAAGAAGCAAGAAGACGTCCTAGTTCCATTCATAAGACAACATCAAAAGAAAATAAACAATACAAAAGAGGGAGATGAAGGTGAATCCATTGTCTCCTACGTCGATACCCTTTTTGATCTCCGACTTCCCCAAGAAAACAATGCTGAAACAGAGTTCTCTGAAGATAAGATGCTAAGTTTGTGTTCGGAGTTTATCAATGGTGGTACTAATACATCCACCACCACATTACAATAGGTTATGGCTAACTTAGTGAAGCACCAAGAAAAGCTATATAGAGAAATGAATGTAGTGGTGAAAAAAGGAGAGGAAATCAAAGAACAAGACTTGGAAAAAAATGCCATATTTAGAGGCCATAGTGTTGGAGACTTTAAGAAGACATCCACCCAGGCACTTCATATTGCCACGTGTCGTGACAGAGGACACTGTGATGGAAGGCTACGATATACCGATGAATGCCATGGTCAATTTCACAGTGGCAAAGATGGGTTGGGACCCAAATGTGTGGAAAGATCCAATGGAGTTTAGACCAGAGAGGTTTATGAGTGAGGAGGGAGGACAAGAGAAGGTGGTGTTTGACATAAAAGGAGCTAAAGAGATCAAGATGATGCCTTTTGGTGCAGGAAGGAGGATTTGCCCTGTAATTACATTGGCATTGCTTCATCAAAAGTATTTTGTGGCTAATTTGGTGAGGGATTTCAAGTGGACAAGTGAGGGTGGTGAAGAAGTTGACTTGAGTGAGAAACAAGACTTCACCATGGTCATGAAAAATCCACTCCAAGCCCACATCAGCCCAAGGATGAATTAAAGAATATTGCTACGGACTCATAATTTGTGCACTGGAACACACATGCATTTGCAGTCTCAGTTGGTTATGTTGCATATTTTAGTTATTATTAGTTGGACCCCATGCAATACGTGCATGGGGGTCATGCTATTGTTAGCTGAGAATAAGATACTTTTAGAATATAATTCAGGTGGCTTGAGCTACTAAATTGATGTTACTAGTATCTAGTGAGCAACGTCTTAAAAAATTGTCAATAACTCAGTCAATTTTCTATAGTCATTATGTATTTGAATAATTTTAAGATGCAAAAGAGATGAATCATATCTAGCATAACCAGTTATAGCAATGTATGCTACATCAGACAAAGTAAAATCCAGTGATTCAACTTGAAGAATTACCAAAAGTTACAGAATTAACAAATATTTATGGTGAGAGGTCCAACATGACTTACTTTAAGAGTGGGTTCAAAAGTCATTCTATTGCAACCAATAATGTTGAAAACCTACTCTAGTTAATCTTTCTAAATTGAATTACTTCACATCTCAATGAGCAAAAGGAAATAAATTGTTCATATTGCCATACTTCACTTTATCCATATGTAGCCTCTCTTCATTGCTTTGCATCTTTAATCACTACCGGCGAAGAAATAATTTAGAATCCCTTCATCAAACTGGAAGGTAGCATCCCATAAGGTTCCAAAATTGTGTACATAACGAATTGTGGCATGACAATTGCAATTACATGGCTATTCCTCTAGAAGACAACTCAAAAGCTATGAAAATCAGAAGTTAGCTATGAATGATTGATACACTGGCTGCATAATATCAAATTTGGAAGTGACTGGGATCCCATTTAGATGGATAACTCAAAAAGATCACATGGTAATGATTAAATGCTACTCAAGGAATTACATTTTGCCTTTATGAAGGCAGAGAAAAAGGGCTATTGTCAATTCATTCTATTGCAGTCTATCCACTCATTGCTATGTACATTCCTAAATGTAAAAGACAGTGAAAACTCTCACACACTGTTGTTTAAGCTAAACAACCATCCATTCATTTTAAATAATTAAACCCACAATTTATATCAGCTTGAATTCTAACTTATTTTATTTTCTTAACAAGATAAAAAAATATAAAAAATAAATAACATTCTTAATTAACATTTGAATCGGCAATTGAATCTACAACATCTACCCGTGTAGCCAAAGGTAAATCCTATCAAATTATCATGCGTCCACCATATTGAGAGTTCATGATATGTGAAGTTCAAATAAATAGCTTTGAGTGAATTAATTGAGAAGACATGACTGTATGATATGTGAAGTTCATTGTCTTGCTTTCCTCTAGGATGTGTGTTTTCTTTATTATATAGGAGGTGTCCACAGCAGGTCTATATGAATCATGACCAAGAGCATGTTTCCTTTTGTTTAATTTCTATTGTTCTACATTTATCTTGTTCCTTTAGGCAAGAAGCTTGATATGATATTTTTATTTCAAATCCCCTCTCAGAATGCTAGGGAAGTTGCTTACAAAAACTACTATGGAACTTCATTATGGTGTCATATGTGACATGTTATGTGTCATTGGGTATTCAGAATGATTGCTAGATGAGAGGGTAATTTATGTTTAAATTGGGCTGAGCTAGGATAGTGGGCCGATCTATGGTCCACATTGAAGAGGCTGAGAAGATGGGCCTCGGACAAGTGTTAGTCCGGTCCGAAGTAGAGGATTTCCACCGGAGTAAGTGCTTATGTTTAGTTCGGTCGCAGGTTATCTGAGTTAGCTCGGTCATGTTGTTCAGAACCGAGGTATATTGGGCTTGCTTTAGGACCTGAGTAAATGGTAGCTCGGCTTAATTCTTCTATGGATAGCTCGGCCTAGCATGCGAAGCCGAGGTAGAAGAAAGGAAAGGAAGACCGAGGTAACAGTTAGATCGGTCGCGACTTGTTAGCCCGGCATGGCAGTGTTACTTCGGTCGTAAGATAGTTCGGCTCATCTCCCTTATGGATAGCTCGGTTTTAGCATGGGAGAACCGAGGTAAGGGAAATAAAGTAAGGGCCGAATTAACAGTTACTTCGGTCATATGGAAGTCCGGCCATGGGAAAAACCATCTCACTTGGTTTAAGCAGTGAGAGAGGGTGTTGAAGGATGAGCATTATCCATCAGGAGTATGAATCCTGGGAGGACTCTGCCTGGAGGAATAAGAGTCCTACTAGGACTCTGCCACACGAAACCTATAAAAGCTCACCAATATCACCTATGAAGAGGTAATGCAATTTTGCTCCCTGAATACATAGAGCTTTTGCCTACTTGTCCTACTTACTGACTTAGGCATCGAAGGGGTTTTCGGCACACACCCGCCGGCTAGCTCACGTTTGTATTTTCAGGTGGTAGAACGACATCGTACGGAGGAATGCAGACTTGATCAACAGGATTATACGAGAAGGTGTATTTCTTTCCCGTACAATTGGCGCCGTCTATGGCAACTCAGACAAGAAAAACCTCTTGATCAAGCTTTTCCTTAGGAAGAATCAATGGCGCACAACGAAGATGTATCGCAGTCCGCCGTCGACGGACTAACACCAGAGGGAGGTGCAAGGCGCAAGGGTCTACCTTTGGTCCCTCCTATGGCGGACTTGGAGCAACGACAAAATTCCAGGAGGGATGGCAGGGGAAGAAGGAGGAACAACAGCCCTCATCCCTCTCGTTCGCAAAGCCCAGAAAGACAAAGGCGCAGGGTTGATCCTCAAACTTTGGAGGATCGCGTCAGGGAACAAGACGAGTTGATACGGCGGATGGCGACAGACATGGAATCTCTAAAACGCCAGATGAAAGGAAAAGAAGTGGCGACAGGAGAGGGGCGCAACAACAAGACGCCCCCTCGCCACTCAAAGGGTCGTAGTAGAAATTCTACACCCTCCCAAGCAGAAAACAGAAGCCTCAGGACAGGCGACACGCAAGCCAGATCTTCCAGGACTCGTCACTCCAAGTCTGAGAGGACGAGACCTGAAAGGTCTTACACAGAAGGAAGCACTTACTGGCCCTCACATACGCACCAAACAAGGTCCAGACAGACAGAGTTACCCAGATCATCCAACCTACGAACCGTGCTAGATGAAAAGGCACGATGCAGGGAAGACGCCAGGGCACGTGATCCACATAGAGTTTCTGCCTTACAGCGGTTGGCTCCTCGGACGCATGGAAGCGTCGAGGTTGGAATGCCACTACCGCGCCTAGCCTATGAACCAGCTGACAAGGCATTGGCGAGGCTGCAGACCTCACCGTTTGTTCCAGCAATTGAGAACGTGCCCCTACCATCAGGCTTCCTTCAGCCCAAATTCAATACATACGAGGGGAAGACGGACCCCTACTCGCACTTGAGCCACTTTCGCCAGGTCATGGCTGTATACCGACGGAATGAGGCCTTGATGTGCATCCTATTCCCTTCAATCCTTGGTGACCTAGGCCTGACTTGGTTTGAGAAACTTCCTGAAGGCAGCATAGCCTCCTAGGCACAATTGGCGGAAGCGTTCGTGACAAGGTTCCGAACGAACACTAAAACCCCGGTGGAGATCAACCAGTTACTCTCCATCGACATGGGCGAGAAGGAAACCTTACGATCCTACAACAGTCGTTACTGGGAGACGTTCAACCAGATTGGGGATTGTCCCACCAATCTAGCCATTGCACAATACAAAAGAGGACTTCCAGTTGGGAACAGACTAAGGGACTCAATCACCATGACGCCGCCTCTCACCATGGAAGCCTTGATGGAAAGAATGCATCAGCACATCAGGGTGGAAGAGGACGGCGCCCGTGCTAAAGCAAAGTCCAGCACAGCCGCAACGTCAGAGAAAAAGGCCTCAGCAAAAGTCAATGCGGTAAACCGTCAGAGCAAGAACGGGCGGGGCAGGCGAGACAACGAAGAAGACCAGGATAAGAGATGGTTGAGAGTCCGTACTGCCATAACTACGGTATTCAAGAAACCGATCTACCGAATCCTGAGTGAAATAAGAGACGAGCCTTTCGTCAAGTGGCCAGCCAAGCTAGGCGAGGCTCAGAAGGACTATGATGACAGATCCAGGTGCACCTTCCACAAAGAAAAGGGGCACCGTACTGAAAATTGCACACTGCTAAGGCAGCATCTGGAAGAGTTGGTGGCAGCAGGTCACCTGGACAAATACATAGAGGGAGGGGCACAGCCAGCCCCCCAGGACCATAACAACCCCAACGGGATGCCAATCGACGCACCGCCTCAAGGCGTCATCAACGTAATACATGGAGTCTTTGAACCTGAGCGAGTATGCGAGCTCAGAGGTTCAATCAAAAAGGCTGAACACCTAAGAGAAGTGCTAAGTGCCCAACCAGTCGCCAAGAAGGGGAAGTCGGAGGCCACAAACGTCATGTCTTTTTCGGATAAAGACTTGGACAGAATATATTGCCCTCACAATGACGCCTTGGTTGTCACTCTCCGAGTCAAAGATTTTGACGTCAAGCGGATTCTGATTGACCAAGGTAGTTCATGCGAAATAATGTACTATGAAACCTTTAAACAACTAAAGTTGCAAGATAAGGACTTGGCGGCTGCAGTATCTCCCCTGATCGGATTCAACTCCATGCCAGAATGGCCCGTCGGCAAAATTATCCTCACAGTCAGAGTAGGGAGTGTGACGAAACAAGTGGAGTTTTGGGTGTTGAAGGTCCCTTCCACCTACAACATTATCTTGGGCAGAACATGGCTGCATGCCATGCGCTCGGTGGCGTCCTCCTACCACCAAGTAATGCGGTTTCCCAACGACACCGGAGTGATAGAAGAAGTTTATGGAGATCAGATCATGTCGAAGCAGTGCTTTGTCACAGTGAACGGCAGCCGCGCTGCCAAAGGATACGTTCATTCGGTTGAAGAACCTGAGAGTAATGAACTATTCGCAGACGTTGGCAAGGCGGCTAGTCAGAAAGCAGTGGAAGACTTGGTGGAGGTCAGAATAGATGAAAAGAACCCGGATAAGTTCTTTTTGCTTGGTTCGTCGTTGTCCAGCACTGAGAGATTGGAGGTCTTGGAATTTCTGACCTCCAACATCGAAGTGTTCGCCTGGACCCCATACGACATGCCAGGCATTGATCCCAACTTCATCTACCACTAACTCAACGTTCACCCTTCTGCCAGACCAGTCATTCAGCGCACCCGCAGATCGGCACTCCACCACGCCGAAATAGTGGCTGAAGAAGTAGGAAACCTGCTGGAGGCAGGGGCAATCAGAGAGGTGCACTACCCAAGATGGATCTCCAACACCGTCGTAGTGCCAAAGAAGAATGGCAAGTGGCGTGTTTGCATCGACTACAAAATGGTCAACAAGGCGTGCCCAAAAGATAGCTTTCCTCTACCAAGGATAGATCAACTGGTAGACCTAACGGTGGGACACAACAGACTTAGCTTTCTAGATGCATATAGAGGCTACCACCAAATCGCCATGCATGAACCAGACCAGAAGGTCACATCCTTCACAACTCCAAGAGGATTATACTGCTACAAGGTCATGCCCTTTGGCCTAAAGAACGCAGGGGCGACGTTCCAGAGAATGGTCACCAAGATGTTTGAGCCGTTGTTAGGTAGAACAATGGAGGCTTACATCGACGATATGGTGGTCAAGAGCAAGGATGAGAATGACCACCTCAAAGACCTAAGTGAGATGTTTGAGATCCTGAAGAAGCATAAGTTACGCCTCAACGCGTCGAAGTGTGCATTCGGAGTAGGATCAGGCAAATTCCTGGGCTTCTTGGTGACCAACCGAGGTATAGAAGCAGACCCTTCTCAGATCAAGGCAATACAGGATCTGGAAAGGCCAAATTCGGTAAAGGAAGTGCAACATCTCACCGGCATGGCAGCCGCACTCAATCGGTTCATAAGCCGATCATCAGATAGACTATGACCATTCTTCCATGCGCTGAAGGCCAAGTTTGAGTGGGACGAAGAATGCGACCAAGCTCTGGAAAGTTTGAAGGAGTACATGTCTTCTCCACCACTCCTTGTAACACCAATCCCTGGAGAAGAGCTCTTCTTATATCTGGCAGTCTCGCAGAACGCAATCAGCGCAGTGTTGGTCCGTGCAGAAGATATCCAACATCTGCCCATCTACTATGTCAGCAAAACATTATTAGGCGCCGAAACAAGGTACTTGCCACTGGAGAAACTGGCGTTAGCCTTGATGATGGCCTCAAGAAAGTTGTCGCATTACTTTCACGCCCACACTATAGTTGTTCTCACAGCCTTCCCATTAAAAGCTTTATTTGAAAGAGCAAACTTCTCTGGGCGAATTCTGAAGTGGGCAGTAGAGTTGGGATAGTACGACATCAAGTTCCAACCTAGGACCGCAATAAAAGCACAAGCATTAGCAGATTTTGTCGCAGAATTCACACCAGGAAGTCATCACATCTGCCCAATCGACCTAACTGAGACAACCGAACTAGGGATGGAAGTTGACGTCGGAATAACGCAACCCCTGGTATTGGTTACTCAGTCAGGCCCTAAGGCAGACCAGAGCAAAGCAAGGAAGGAAGAAACGAACCATGCTATACCAAGTCAGGACTCACCAACAAATAAAGACTTGGTACGAATAGAAAGCAAGGGGCAAATAGCGAGCATGGACTCTGAAGAAAACGCCAGCAACCTGGAAGATCCCAAGGCATCATCTGATCCCTCCACCTGCTGGAAATTGTTTGTCGGAGAGATGTGGAAGCTCTTTGTGGATGGAGCATCCAACCGGCATGGAGCAGGACTTGGCATAGTCCTTATCTCTCCAGACGGTCTAGTAGTGGAGCAGGCAATCAATCTTGGCTTCCCAGCATCAAACAACGAGGCGGAGTATGAAGCGCTTCTTGCAGGACTTAAGTCAGCACTCTACATGAAGGCCACCGAGCTAATGGTTTACAGCGACTCACAGCTGGTGGTAAACCAAATATCTGGCGACTACGAGGCAAAGGATGATAGAATGGCCAAGTACCAAGAATTGGTCAGAACAGAGATAAAGAAGTTTGATGTGGTGAGGATAGAACAAATCGGTAGAGAGGAAAACAGCCGAGCGGACGAACTAGCAGGCTTCGCCTCGATGGCAGATACCTCCATCCCTCATCCACTACTGATCGACTATCTGCCTAGGCCAAGCATTGAAGACCCAGAAGCAGAAGAAGTATGTTGTGCAGAGTTAGGCCCTTCTTGGATGGATCCCATCATATTGTTTCTGAAAGACGGCACCTTACCGAAAGATAAGAAAGAAGCCAACAGAATAAGAGCAAAGTCGCAGCGATTTTGGCTCTCTCCATCCTTGGCATTGTACAAGAAGTCGTTCTCAGGACCTTACTTGAAGTGTGTTCACCCCAGCAAAGTGGAAGCATTCCTATTCGAAATACATGAGGGTGTATGTGGCAGCCATCAAGGAGGAAGATCATTGGCATATAGAGCGATTTCACAAGGATACTGGTGGCCATACATACAAGCGGACTCAGAGAAGTATGTCAAAAAATGCGAAAAGTGCCAAAAGTTTGCGCACCAAATACACCAACCTGCCAGAGAATTGCTACCATTGACTAGCCCATGGCCTTTCGCAATGTGGGGCTTGGACATAGTGGGACCACTTCCAACAGCGCCAGGCAACAGGAAGTTCTTCCTTACGGCAACCGACTACTTCACAAAGTGGGTGGAAGCAGAAGCCTTGGCATCAATCAAGGAAAAAGATGTGAAGAAGTTCGTTTGGCAGAACATCATTACTCGCTTTGGCATACCAAAAGCATTGATCTCAGACAACGGCACTCAATTCGACGGCAGAATTTTCAGAAGCTTCTGTGAAGAATACAAGATAGAGTTCTACAATTCTACACCGGCGTATCCCCAAGCAAATGGCCAGGCAGAAGCATCAAATAAAGTCGTCTTGGATAGGTTGAAGAAAAGGTTAGAGAAAGCCAAAGGAAAGTGGGCAGAAGAGCTCCCTCATGTTTTATGGGCTTACCGCACCACGCCTCGTCGATCAACAGGAGAAACACCATTCTCCTTAGCTTATGGCATGGAAGCAGTTATCCCATTAGAAGTTGGCCTCCCCACAATTCGGAGCGAAAACTTTGATCCAGACTTAAATGGCGAGGCCATAGCATTAGAGCTTGACCTTGCGGAAGAAAGAAGAGACAGAGCATTGGTTCACATCGCCTCCTACCAACAAGAGTTGTCTAGAAAGTATAACAAAACAGTGCATCCAAGACAGTTCAAGATCGGCGATTGGGTACTTCACAAAGTAATGGGAAACACCCTGATTCCAGGAGATGGCAAGTTGGGGCCAAATTGGGAAGGACCTTACAAAGTGGTCGGTTTAGCAGGCAAAGGGGCATACCACTTGGAAGATGAGGACGACAAAGCAATTCCTAGGCCGTGGAACACTGCCAATCTTAAGTTGTTTTATTTTTAGCTTTTTTCCTTTTAAGTATGTGTAAATTTTTACTTTCTCAATAAAACAGGTCGATTCTTTTTCAGTATATTTGTTTTCAGTAGAATAGTAGTTTTAGTGAGTTAGGAGCATTGTAAACATAGTTGGCCGGAATAACCAACTATGCACCCTTCCTAAGCCCAGGATAAGGATCCAGGCTGCAGGACGTTTTGGCCGGAATAACCAAAACATTTTATTCTGAGTTGGCTGGAAAAACCAACTTAGAGGTTGCCTGGATCAAACCAACCCTTTGTACTCTTCAGCCGAAGCAAGTGTATGGCTGAATAGTGGTTGGCTGGTTTAAACCAACTCTTGTTACTCTTCAGCCGAAGCAAGTGTATGGCTGAAGAGTGGTTGGCTGGATTAAACCAACTCTTGTTACTCTTCAGCCGAAGCAAGTGTATGGCTGAAGAGTGGTTGGCTAAATTAAACCAACTCTTTGTACTCTTCAGCCGAAGTAAGTGTATGGCTGAAGAGTGGTTGGCTGGATTAAACCAACTCTTTGTACTTTTCAGCCGAAGTAAGTGTATGGCTGAAGAGTGGTTGGCTGGATTAAACCAACTCTTTGTACTCTTCAGCCGAAGTATCTATATCGGTTGAAGAGTGGTTGGCTGAATTAAACCAACAACTGGATACTCTTCAACCGAAGTCGCTATATCGGCTGAAGAGTGGTTGGCTAGTAAGTTAGACAACTTAAACCGAGATCACAGTTCAGCAAATGAGTACATAGAAAATTCATTACAAGTACAAGCATACATACACAAAACCGGAATAAGAGTTAAAGAAAATTTTTCATTAAAGAAAAGCAGAAGTATAACTGAGGGGCCGCAGCCCGGTTACAAAAGTTCAGAACAAAAGAAGAAAAATGAAAAGTCAGCGGAGAAGATCATCAAGCTCGGCATCGAATTCTGCATCATCATTTGTCCAGAGCTCGGTGTCAGCTGGGAGCACGGTTTGATCTGGGAGCTCGGTCTCGGCTTGAACTTCGGTTTCTGTTGGCTGTGTGTTGTCAACCAGCAACTCGTCAGTTAAGTCCTCAATGACTGGCTCCAACCGAACTGTCTGATTGTTTGATTGTTCGTTGACGACCGGGGTGGGAGTTTGCTCATCTTCTTCAGAATCCTCATCATCATCATCTTCATCACCAGACCCCTCAAGGAACTGCCTTTGGAGATCGGCAGCGTATTGTGAAAGTGAAGCTGGAATGGAGTACGGTGGAGCGTCGTAGACCTCGGTGTCGGGCGTACAACTGAACTTCTCCACCGCAGTCCTCCAGCCACACTTGAAAAAGAGATCTTTTGCTGCGTCACATTGCTGGGTGTATGCTACTTCGGCCTCCTTGAAGCCCCGCTTCTCGGCCTTCTTCACCTCCCCCTTCAATTGGTTTATCTCGGCATCCTTTTTTTTCTCAATTGAAGCCAAGATACGTAGGTATCTATCTTTTGCCTCGTGGGAAACTTTTTTCTTCTCGGCTTCGACCGAATTGGCAACCTCGGTCAGCCGACCATTATCCGCATGAAGCACGGCCAGCTGCTTCTTTGCCTCCTCTAGCTCGGCCCTTTTTGATTCGGCCTCAGCCATGGCCTCCCTTGAACTCCTCCTAAGCTCCATGACCCTCCTGTGAGTGACTTGGTTTTTCTGGATGGCCTGCAAAGGAGAAGTAGCGTTAAGCCGGACTCCAAGTTGGAAAAAACCTTACCTAGAAAGAGGAACACTGCTTTCCAGGATCATGGACTTAGTGGAGGACCGAATTGACTTTAGCTCGGTATTGAGTTGTTTGTAATGGTGCTCCATGTCCTTCGGAAGGCACACACTTTTGGCCAGGTTGTAAGCCAACAAGTGGTCCTTCTCAGCAACGACCGAATCTTCAGCAGTGATATCTCGGTCGTCGAAGGATAGGACGGGAGCCCATTTGGCAGAAGTGGCAGTTCGGTCAGTCTCCTCTGGCTGGAGGCTTTGTTGAGGACTTGGAGGAGGGACTTGTGGCAGAATGGTCTCATCCTCGTCTGCAAGACGTGGCTCGGTTTGGCTAGTCCGAGCACGCTTGTTTCGGTGAGAGGTGGAGGGCTGTTGAGATGGTAGGGCTACCACGGTTTCGGTGTTTCGGCCGGTCGGTTGTACGTCGGCGGGAGTTGTAGCGGTTAGAAGGGCCTTCAGCTTGTTCTTCTTCGCCATTTCTTGTTCGGCAGTAAGTGGCACAAGGTTGACCTGGGGCAAGGAAGGGTCCGGCTCTGGTACGTCTTCGAGGAGGAAGTCGGTCACCCTTGCTTTTCGGCGACCGGAGTAGCGGTAGGTCGGTTCGAAGTTTAGAAGCTTTGCCCAACTTCTCTCCTTTACTCTTAGTGCGGCGCGCAAGAGACCGAGGTTGGGGTAGCCGTAGTTAGAAAGGAGGTGGGCTTTATCTGCAAAGAGAAAATAAGTGTTAGTTCGGTCCAGAGTAGAAAGCCGAAATAAAGAAAGAGAAAAAATGTGAAATGCAACCGAGGTATGTATACCGGGCTCTCCTTTTTTCCAGTTTATTCTTCGGCCAGGAATCTGGGCGTGAAGGTCTTCAAAATTCCCAGAGACCCAAAAGAAGTCATCGTCGTTTAGGTCTTTGTCCGGTGTGTGTTTTATTATTTTCTCTCGGCCACGGCGTACTCTCAAATAATAACACCAGCCTTCATTTTTTGATCCTATGGAGTATTGGTGAAGTATCTCGGCCAAACCTAGGTTGAGACCGGTTTGATGGTTCAATGCGGCTATACCCATTATTATTCGATATGTATTGGTGGACAGCTGGGTGGGGCATAGTCTGGTTTGTCTTAAGAATTCACATATTAAGGGTTGGACTGGGAATCTGAGTCTGGTTTCAATTATTGATTGGAGGGTAAAGGGGACAAAGCCTTCGTTGTCCCAAGGATCTACATCTTGTTCGGCTAGGGTGAGGTTTACATCGGTTGGAATATTGTAATCCTTTCTGAATTCGGCTAGTCCTCCTGGGGTTTCTACAAGGAACCTATATTTCCCCATTTATTGTATAAGTTAAAAATAATTTAGCTCGGCTGAGAAGATGTGCTCAAAAGCTCGGTTGAGCGCACAGAAGGAGTGCCTGGGCAACCTAAGTCTGCAAAGTGGAAGAACAAAGGTGTTAAGCACAGATCATTGACCGTGCTACAAAAACAAAACAAGAAAAGGAAGTCCTACTTCGGCTACGGAGTGTACTACGGGATCTACCTCGGTTTGGCAAGATGTTTTGGTTATTTTGGTTCTGCCTATGGGTTGTGTTACTTCGGTTAAGCAACAAGGGGCAGCTTTCTGAGTTCGGTTTAGGAGCTGAGAAAGCCGGCTGAGCCCCCAAGGCTTAGCTCGGTCGAGGGCAAAAATTTCGGCTACTGTGAATCAGTTGGTGGACTATTTTGAAATTGCTGTGAAGTGTGCAAGTGCTAGTTCGGTTCCCGTTTACCTAAATCTCTACATAAGCAAAAACAGCTTCCTAGTTTGGTTGGATGCGTTTTAAAGATCAAAATGGTGTTCTGCTAGATATTTCTTGAAATTCATAAGGTTCTTATGAAGTTTTTCCAGAAAACAACATGAAGCTAAGCATCAAGAGTGTTTTTCAAAAACAAAGGGAACAAAGAACAGATTCGTGTGCTTACCTGGAAGAGAAGAAGAGCTGGAGAAGGAAGCAAGGCGGTGGAAAACACAAGCTTCGAAGTTGCAGGAATGAAGAACCGGCAAAGAGCTCAAGATTGAGGAAGCACAGAAATAGAGAGAGAAGATGAACAGAGTAAGGGATGATTCAAAAATGAGGAGTTCTTTTGGTGAAAAGGGCCAAAAGGGCGGGAACTGTTTAATTTTTTCGGAGTACGAGGGCGGCGTGGCAGCTGTAAGGAGCCAATCAGAGGTTGCCACGTGTCCCTAGGAGAAGAAGCGTTTCAGTTGCTGTCACTGAAGGGACGTTTTTTCAGTACGGCCCAAGTTTAGCTCGGTTGGATAATCTAAATGGTTTTTAGCTCGGCTGGGTAAGTTAAATGGGTTTTAGCTCGGCTGGAGAGGCTTAAAATTTTAGCTCGGCTAGAGAGGCTTAAAATTTTAGCTCGGCTGGAGAGGCTTAAAATTTTAGCTCGGCTGGAGAGGCTTAAAGTTTTAGCTCGGCTGGAGTGATTGAAACTGTAGCTCAGCCGATAGACAGGTAATCCCAAATCATGTTTTGCAGATGGAATTAAGGGGCAATTGAGAGGGTAATTTATGTTTAAATTGGGCCGATCTATGGTCCACATTGAAGAGGCTGAGAAGATGGGCCCCGGACAAGTGTTAGTCCAGTCCGAAGTAGAGGATTTCCACCGGAGTAAGTGCTTATGTTTAGTTCGGTCGCAGGTTATCTGAGTTAGCTCGGTCATGTTGTTCAGAACCGAGGTATATTGGGCTTGCTTTAGGACCTGAGTAAATGGTAGCTCGGCTTAATTCTTCTATGGATAGCTCGGCCTAGCATGCGAAGCCGAGGTAGAAGAAAGGAAAGGAAGACCGAGGTAACAGTTAGATCGGTCGCGACTTGTTAGCCCGGCATGGCAGTGTTACTTCGGTCGTAAGATAGTTCGGCTCATCTCCCTTATGGATAGCTCGGTTTTAGCATGGGAGAACCGAGGTAAGGAAAATAAAGTAAGGGCCGAATTAACAGTTACTTCGGTCATATGGAAGTCCGGCCATGGGAAAAACCATCTCACTTGGTTTAAGCAGTGAGGGAGGGTGTTGAAGGATGAGCATTATCCTTCAGGAGTATGAATCCTGGGAGGACTCTGCCTGGAGGAATAAGAGTCCTACTAGGACTCTGCCATACGAAACCTATAAAAGCTCACCAATATCACCTATGAAGAGGTAATGCAATTTTGCTCCCTGAATACATAGAGCTTTTGCCTACTTGTCCTACTTACTGACTTAGGCATCGGAGGGGTTTCCGGCACACACCCGCCGGCTAGCTCACGTTTGTATTTTCAGGTGGTAGAACGACATCGTATGGAGGAACGCAGACTTGATCAACAGGATTATACGAGAAGGTGTATTTCTTTCCCGTACACTAGACAATATTGTTGGACCTATTAAATCATAATGATTTATTT
Organism: Camellia granthamiana; assembly: GCA_036172215.1. Taxonomy (NCBI): domain Eukaryota; kingdom Viridiplantae; phylum Streptophyta; class Magnoliopsida; order Ericales; family Theaceae; genus Camellia; species Camellia granthamiana. The sequence goes on along the minus strand of CM069916.1, from coordinate 1,817,973 downwards.
GTCAAATACAATGAATAGATTGATTCATTGGTAAATCCATCTACATCAATTTTTCCCCGAAAACTCTCTTTGCTTTGAGAATTCTCAATTTCTTTCTTTTCCCTTTTTTTTTTTTTTTTTTAATTTCTTTTATTGATCAGACAAACTTCTCAAGTGCTTCTTTGACTAATTGGAATTCAGCTATTTGAATGTCATTTACAACCTTAGTGATCAACCTAAGTATTAATGGAAGCTTTTGGATTTTAAGAATTTGTTTGGAATTCCTAGTGGATTTGAAGACCCAATGTCAATACTTAATTTCTACTTACACACCCAATAAAATAAATTGGAGCCAAACAATTGAATTTTTGGTTCAAAAGGGTTAGAAAATTCATCATATTTTGGATCTTGTGATTCTTTGTTTGGTTTATTTATTGTCAAGTGGATCATAAATCAAGAATATTAATGAAAGCTTTTGAATGTCTAAGAATCTGTTTGGAATTTTTGGTGGATTTGAAGGCACAATCACAATTGTAAATTTTTACATAAACTCTGAATAAAATAAATTGGAGCCTTTTTGTGTGTGTGTTTTCTTATTCTAAATATACTTGAACATCTTGAAAGTGTTTGGACATCAGAACAAAAGCATTTTTTTTTTTCTAGCATGACATTATGGTTTTGCCAACTATAAATACCCAGGGACTAGAATTTATTTATTTATTTATTATGGTTTTGTATTTGTATCTATGCTGAGAGATGAGATATGGCAACACGATTGAATTTTTGGTTTAGACATATTCATAAGCACTTGGTGGACAATTTATGGAGGCAAAGACATGTGAATGTCTTGTGTAGACATATTGTCAAACACATAGTAGGCAGATTTTGAAGGGAACACATAGTGAATAAAACAAGAGCATGAAGCTATGGCAAAAAACCAAACAAAATACAATATTGAAGATAGGATCAGACAAAGAAGAAGAACATACCAGGTATTTTGTTTATTGCAGATGACAACAACGGTAGAACCAAGAGCCATATATATAGGATCCTCCACATCTTAACATCTGATACAAAGCAGATGAAAACATCGTTTGTCCAAATTAGAGGTCCAACCAATTCTTAGCTGTAGACGTCCCCGAACGCATCCCGGGGAGGGAGTGCGAGCCCCCCCCCGGTTCCTGTTCGATATTGGGTCACTATAGTTCAAAGGACTCAAAATGTCACGGTTCTTAATCTTGAACCAAAGAGTCCAACTCTGGCAAATCGTTTTGAGAAGAACAGATTTTGAAAAGAAGTGCCAAACATGGACTGCTTTGCCAGATACAGAGTCGCCACCTAAATATTTTATTTTTGGGAAATTTAGGAAACCCTGACTCGGTGCCAAAGGCCACGTATCCGTTATCACCAAAGTTGCCTCGGCCCGGGAACTTGGGTACGATTGGGGAAGGTCAGCTATGAGCACCCCCTCTCGCCCGGTCCGAAAACCGGCCTCTACTAATCATGATATCCAATTTTGAAAACTTTATGTGTTCTTATACCGGTTATTAGCCTAGATTTACTACGTTATGCGCACAGCAAACAAGTATAGACCAAATCGCCTAAGTTGGAACAAAACACTACATGTTTGTTTTGAAAACGGTTTGCTACTCGCAAGTAGGCTAAAATGCAGGTTTTGCCACCCTCAAGTGGGCTTTAGAAAAGATGATTTTGCCACTATCCAGTGGGCTTAAAAACTCACAATTTTCATGCATTGTTCCAATTTAAGTATTTTGACCTCCATCCACAGGCATTCAAGTAGTAATATCACATAAGCATTTAGCCTCATGGTAATCATGCCATTATGACAACATTCACACGCATGCGATATGCTAAAGCACAAAAACTCACCTAGTACTCCAAGCCAAAACAGAAACTAGTTAGTAATCAACGCATGATCCTAGCTCATGTTAAGATGGCTAATGCAACACATGCAAGATGCAACTAGAATAGGCTCGGCTATCCTAAACATGGCATGTGAAATGCTACAAATATCACGTATTCAATTTGGAATTGAAATACAATGCAGTTTGTATGATGTACCGAGCCCAATGCATGTCAACAAATGCATGGATGCACGCATGCATTGCATAAGGTATGCTAACTTAAAAATGCCCTAATCTACCATCATAAGCAGATAAATAAAAGGAAAGAAAGAAATGGGGGGTTGGAAGACATACACACACACACACCCACGCTTATTACAAATATGCCCTCACACAGAGGGACCAAAAGAATATACAGTCCCAAATAATACAGTCCAAATACAAAATAAAATATTACAAAACTCTAATTATCAAATAAATGCAGAATAGAAAAGGTGGCCACAACCCCGCTTCCAGATGTGCGAATGATGCATGCTCGATCCGTCTTGCCCGGAAAACCCACACCATAGCACTGTTGCCTCTGTTCTTACTGCCCTGTCTCTCCAAAAAATGCCAAGGTCCCAGAATACCTTCCTTGCATGTTGCTGTACACCACCGGCTGGAGGAAGTGCCCACCGGCCATCCAAAATTTCTACCGGCTGATTAGGAGTTTATCGGCCACCCATATAGTGCCGGTCGGCACTCTATAATGCCGGTCGGCATAAAATTCCTGCAGAGGACAGTTTTGACAGCAACAGCAGACAGACAGTGCATGGCATAGAATTTCAAGCAAATATGTGCATGGACACACTCCCTATCATGCAATGAACTCAAGGGAGCATGGCCCTCGACCCCTGGGCCATCAATCACGCGTTTCAATGCATGATGGCCCAAAAGCCAAGTTAGCAACTTTGATTTCAAATGTCATGCAAACCAAACAAACACATAAAGCCCAACCTCTATCACTTGATCAAGAGGCAAGGCATGCATGCCAATGCGATGCAACTTAGGCATGTGATCTAGTATGCAACATGGGCATGCAAAGGAGCAAAGTAGACTAGACACGCAACCTAAACATGTAAGCAAACAAGGCATGCAACAACATGCAACGATGGACTTAAACTAACATGGATGGCTCGCAAGCATGCCAAAATCAGTGGCCATGGCAAAATGAGACACTCAAAATGCGTGCACGCATGCACGCAAACCGAGGACCAAACCTAAGGCATCAAATGCCACTCTAATAAGGCATGGCAAGGGATGCAAGATGGCATACAAGCATGTGAATTTCAGAGGCGATAAATGATGCAAAACAGCCCCGAAACATAGTGAAATGACACTAAGTGCATGAAACGGACCCGAAATGCAAGATTAGGCACATGAAATGACCTATAGCTATATCAAACATGCATAATCTGGACATAAAGCATGAAGACAGAAGCAAGGCAGCCCCAAAACAAGCATTTTTTCAGTACAAATCATGGCAAGATAGCAAGCACAAGCAGGGCTAACATGGCATAAAAAAATGGGGGCCAAGAGAGGTATATGAGACAACCCACGAATGCTGGCCCCAAACAGAGAAAGGGCCTTCTACAACATTGAAGATGAGCCAAAAATATGATGCTTTGAAGTATATGACAAGCCCCAAATCAGTATACAAACATACTCAAAATGCAATGCAAGATATGGAGAAAAAGAGAGCCACAACATGAAGTATACAAAATATGTCTCAAACAGCAACAAACCCTCAATGGAACATGGAGAGGGGGTCAAAATAAGCCCCTTTTCAGTTCAGATGAAGGTCCAAAAACAGAGACACAACAGCCTAATAAATCATGCAAAAGAGGGGACCCAAGAGGGGTTCAATGGCAAGTCATGCATGGAGGTCCCAAACAGTATTGAGCCCTTCTTCAATGTTAAAGAAGGGCTCAAAATAAGCCTATTTTTAGTTTACATCATGCTCCAAAACAGATTATACACAAGCCAAATATACTATGCAAGAAAAATGGCATAAGAGGGCTAATGAAGGAAGTGCTAGCTGCTGTCCTCAAAAAGCAAGAGGTCCTCAATCAAACATGAAGGGGACCCCAAAATATGATGATTTACAGTTTGGGTCGGAGCCCAAAAGTGCAAGCAACTATGGCTTAGATATGAAGCAAGAAAATACTATAAAAGGGAAGAGGAGGACTCACCCTTGAAGACCAGCAAACCAGCACCTCTTGGACCAAGTTTAGGTGCTCCTAAGCTCTGATGAACAGCCCCAAGTTGCTGGAATGGAGTAAGGATGCCTTGTGCTATGAGTTATAGTGCAAATGGCCAAGAACCAAGGGTGTTTGGAAGCTTGGATGGGATAGATATAGAGGGTGATGGAGGGTTGTATGTATGTATATATCAGATATATCTATATATCTCTGGTTTTTTGTTCCAAACATCCAACCAAAACAAAGGAGAAGGGACCTCTCTTATATAGGCAATGTAAAGGCCAAGCTTACAAGACAAGCTATCCAAAAAGGGTCAAGAGGGGTCAAGGCTTATTCAAGAAGCTTGGACAGCTGGTAGGCTTCTTGAGGAAGCCAAGACAAGGGGTCAAGGCTTCCTTCAGAAGCCTTGAGCAAAGGGTGCAAAGAAGGGGGCAAAGGTGGTGTAAAGGCTCAAAATAGGCACATATATGCACGTGGAGTTGGTTCTGTGCATCCCAGCTGGCACAGCTGGCATGCATTATGCCTGGGAGAGTCAAAAGGGTCAGATCGGCCAAGAAAAAGGGTCATCGGCATAATAAATTGCCGGTCGGCACAATAAATTACCGACCTGCACTTTGTACTGGCCGGTCGGCTAAATAGAGTGCCGATGGGTGTCCAATGAGGTCAAAAAGTTCCGGTGGATGTCCAGATTGAAGCCCCGGAAGTTAGCTTTCCAATGGCGCAAACCTTGCATTAAAATTCCTTCTGTGGAAAAAGTTATGCCCTTTTTGGTGAAGCCGTGCAGACTCGATCCAACCGGGATGATGCCCGACTTCAACCAATCATATCTCCTCCACCCGGACTTGGCTTTAGGAGATTCTTGAATGAAAAATGAAGCCCCAGAAGTCTTCTTTCCAATGGTGGTGGCCTCATAGCTCAACTCCAAGTGTATAGGTAGATAAGCTTGATTTAGCGATGACTGCTCGTCTTTCTCCCACCTGGATTCATCCTGAACTTCTCCCAAACTAGTTTTCTCCCCTCTTCTCCTCTTCTCTTCAACTTCAAACCCCTAAATAAGGTGTTTTGAAAGATTTTTCAAATATTTCATCTCTCTTTCATTCATTTCCACTTTGTCCTTGCTCGTTTCACCGAAAAGCGCACCATTTACCGAAATGCGAGCGTCGGAACATCGTGGGAATTTTACTTCAAAAATGTTTTGAAAGAGAGGGTTTTAAGGTCTAAAAACCATCCAAAATAGCTTTGATTCAAAATGGGGTGTGAAGTTGAGATTCGCCTCTCTCCTTGCCGAAGAAACTGAACCTGTGCCCTGCACACCTTTCTCCAACAAGTAAACCATCAGTAGTGCCCAAGTCTTGTGGGCGGTCAAAAATGGGGTGTCTACATCAGCATCTGGAATCTGTATCTACAAATTTTAACAGAAAACCACAACCACATATTAGATGAGAAAAGTTAGGGATCATGAAAATTTTTTCATGAAAATGATCATGAAAGATTTATGATCTTTGGATTACCTTGATTAGTGTGTAGTGCTTTATTCTAAGTATAATCCAAGGGTCACAAAGCTTTCATAATTATTTTCATGAAAAGTTTTTCATGATACCTAACATTGATATGAACTTTGCCTCTTCTCTTACAATCACATGGAATAGATATATCGGTGCAATTTCCTTCTTACGAGGTAGAAGGCACAGAACATGCAAGAGCCACATGTTGAAAGATAAATTCCACCGTTATGGAGTGCAACCTCTCTTAGAATAACGTGCTATATGTCTGTTTATATCTTCTCAACAATAGTAGCTCATTTGGTTAACCTATTATTCTCTTAGAAGCAGCAGGCCAGCTTGGACAATTTACTAAGTTAGATTCAAATGACCTGCTTGCGTTAGATTCAATTCACCAAGTTGCTTCCATTCTTTTATATAATAGTTATAGATATATTGGCGGTATCTAGAGCTGGGTCAACCACATGTGGCTTGAAAGCGAAAAATTAAAATGAGATTTGTTATTTTTATTTTTTTTAGTCGAGAATATATTGAAAGAATAAATTATATTTTTTGAATGCAGAGTTTGAGACATCACATATTATTTACAATTTATTTGAACTCAAGAATAAATATATTTGTCACCATATGAATTTCAATATCACACAACAAAATACAATTTAAAATATAATGAGTCTTACATGTGCACATGACATTTATTGTTTAAATACAGATAAAAAATAAAAAATAAAAAAAATTCATCTGATAATAAATAACCTCTTTTTTAGCCTTTATTTTTTATCAACTATACTTGAAATATCAATGTCACGACCCCATTCCGCCCCTAGTAGAATGGTGCCATGATGGCCAGTAATCCAAGATTTACCAAAGGCCAACTTACAAGGATTCGCACACAATCAGAGTATACATACGGGGCTTACATGTGCGGAAGCAATAAATTTCAAATCCAATTAGTCCATAAGAGTTGTGCATAAGTCAAATGAAATGGCATTCATCTTTACATAGCTTTACAACTTGAATAAACAAAATGAAGTACAAAAATACATCTTGACCAAAAGGCTTCTCAAGCCATCACATACAAAATACAATGAAATGTAAGCTAAGAAGCATAATCCTCAAGATGTTACAAAACATGAATCCAAAACAAGTTGCAAGCGCATCTAGGCATCGCCGCCATCCTGCTCATCACCTACATATATATAGAGAAGGTGAGCTTGGATACTCAGTGAATGGTATAAATAATAAAGGGGTTTGCATGACTGATATTCAAGATTTTGACAAAACAATACATAACATAACCGGTACAAAATCAAGGGATAAACCAAGTCCATCTATCGAATCTTTCAAGCCTCAAGGAATGCTTACTAGCATCAATATAATACAAGGGATGACATTCCGGACAAACAAACCCACGCGGTAAGACCGTCGGTGGCAAGGCAAGACAAGGCAAGACAAGGGAGATATCTCAAAACGATGGTGTCGTTGCATTATAGTCCCCTGACACTAAGGACTTGTGCTACAAATGCTTATAGTCCCCTAGCACGTACGGACTTCTAAAATGTCATCAAAACAATATAGTATTTTGCAACTAGGAATAATCATTCATGCTTACAAATACTTTCCGAACGAGGCAAAACAAGGTTTTATCAAGGCTTTATAACATATCTTTATTAAAAATACCACTCACATAGTTCTTCAAACGTCGGGGTCGAGGCAAGTCCAAGTTCTACAAACACATGGCAAGTTTATTGAATGCACTTTTAAACAAGCTTCACATGCACACAAATGACCTCGGCATTCTTCAAAACTAAGTCAAATCAAAACAAAACACTGTTTCTCATCTCGGGGAAACATGCTGGGCACCAACCAGGTCTTGGCCGAGGTGAGGTCCCGATGGCCACATTCAAGGAAATGAAGTCGGGGAAAATCTGGGTTTCCCTTTTCTTGAAGGACATAACGAACATGAAGAATATGAATGCTAAAATCATAACTTCTTTATTACAAAATCTGGGATTTCATGGCATGAGTTCGAAAATGTGGACCTGGGTACCCATACTTAAAGATCATATGAAAACAAACACGAAAACATGCATCTTGATACAAACTTTCGGATCAAAACATGGTTTTCTTCAAGAACACATGAATGTCACTTTCTCTTTCTAAAACCGAACTTCAAAGCAACGCATGGCTTTCAAATCATGCTGGATCATGCAATGCAGCTGGATGAATAATAAGAACAGAAAGAGCAGATCAAGAATCTAACCTCAAAACACGGATCTAACGGCTCAAGGTATGAAGATCAAGCTTAGAATCTACTCTCGCTCAAGAACTTTTCTTCCTTTCTTCCTAGAGCTTCTCTCTCCTCAAGAACAAAGACATATAGCAAAATGATGCATATCTAGGTCTGCTGGCTGACTTAACACTCAGTTGGGACACGTGGCACTACCGGGTTGGTTCTCCTCAAAAAGGTGACTGAGTGAAAAGACAAGGCTATGACAAAGTGTGTTCAACAAGCTAGGTGGCAAGGGTACTCCGGCAAGTAACAATCTCGGCTAATAACAGAGCTTCGGCAAGTAATGTTTCAATGATCTCGGCTAGGAAGGACAACACTTGGCCTAGCTGTGCCACACCTCGGCCTAGATGTGCCACACCTCGGTCTAGGTCATACCAGTCCAGGAACAAGATCACTTGGGTTCAAGGGCAACATCTCGGCCTAGATAATACACATCTCGGCCTTGGTGATAAACACCTCGGCCTAGATGATGACATCTCGGCCAATATGTCAGGGTGCGGGTGGAGGTCAACCAAAGAAATCCCAAGATGGTCCTAAGTGTAAGAGTATCAAAGGAGCGACCTAGGCTTAAGATGACCTCGGCTAAAACTTACACCAAGCAAGGAACAAAGCATGCACAACATTTAAGCAGGACAAGACAAGATTTACAATGCAAGCTTAATCAAGGCAAAGAAAATCATACAAAGCATATGAGCATGACTAAAATGAAGTGGGGGCTGTTACATCCCACCCTCCTTAAGGAAGTTTGGTCCCCAAACTTGAGTTACCTTCATCCGAAAATAACTCTGGATATCGGACTTTCATCTCTTCTTCCATTTCCCATGTAGCATCCTTGCCGTAATGCTCATTCCATTCAATTTTCACCATTTGTATAGATTTGTTCCTCAACTGTTTCACTTGTCTGTCAATAACTCCCATCGGCTTCTCCTCGTAGCCCAAATCTCCATTTACCACAATCCCGGAATAGTCAATCACATGCAGTAGATCCTGAATATACTTCCTCAACATCGAAATATGGAACACATTGTGAACTTGACTTAGTTCTGGTGGTAAAGCAAGTCTATAGGCAGCTGTGTTAACCTTCTCAAGGATTTCAAATGGCCCGATGTAACGAGGTGCTAACTTACCCTTCTTCCCAAATTTGGAAACTCCTTTCATTGGCGAAACCTTCAGAAACACATGGTCACCAACTTCAAATTCTAACTCTCTTCTCCTCTGATCGGCATAACTCTTCTGCTGACTCTAAGCAGTTCTGATCCTTTGTCGAATGAGCTTAATTTTCTCGGTTGTAACTCCAACCAGTTCGGGACCAATCAAAGCTTTATCTTCTACTTCAGTCCAACATATTGGCGATCTGCACTTCCTTCCATACAAAGCTTCGTACGGCGCCATGCCAATGCTAGCTTGATAACTGTTGTTGTAAGCGAATTCGACCAACGGTAGATGTGCTCCCCAACTTCCCTTGAAATCTAACACACATAGTCTGAGCATATCTTCGAGTGTCTGAATCGTTCTTTCTGTTTGCACATCGGTCTGGGGGTGGATAGCTGTGCTAAACTTTAACTCGGTTCCCAAGGCTCTTTGTAGACTCTGCCAAAATCTAGAAATAAACTTCGGATCTCGGTCTGACACAATGGACATCAGCACTCTATGAAGTCTCACAATCTCATTCATATACAGTACAGCTAATCGGCTAGTATTGAATGTAGTCTGGACAGGCAAGAAGTGTGCTGACTTAGTTAATCTGTCAATTATAACCCAAATCGAATCCATACCTTTCTGTGTCTTCGGCAAGCCAACCACAAAATCCATGGAGATGTGTTCCCATTTCCATTCAGGAATTGGCAAAGGTTGAAGGAGTCCTGCTGGTCTCTGATGTTCTGCTTTCACTTGTTGACAATGCAAGCACTGGGATATGAACTCGGCTATTTCTCTCTTCATGTTCGGCCACCAAAAGGCCTGCTTCACATCTTGATACATCTTTGTGTTCCCTGGATGAACAGCAATTCTGGAACCATGAGATTCTTGCAGAATCTTCCCTTTTAACTCTAGGACGTCGGCCACGCACAATCTTCCTTCAAACTTAAGCACTTCATTCTCAAAGGTGTACCCTGTCCTCGGCCTGGTGATGATCTCATCGGCTACCGAGTTTGCTTTACCTGGGTGGTACTGAATCTGCATGTCGTAGTCTTTCAATAATTCAAGCCATCTTCTCTGCCTCAAATTTAATTCCTTCTGAGTGAATAAGTACTTCAAACTCTTGTGATCTGTGAAAACTCGGCAAGAAGCTCCATACAAGTAATGATGCCAAATCTTCAAAGCAAACACCACGGCTGCTAGCTCTAGATCATGGGTAGGATAGTTCTTTTCATGGGATTTCAACTGACGAGATGCATAAGCTATTACCTTACCCCCTTGCATTAACACAACCCAAGCCCTTATGTGAAGCATCACTGAAAATCTGAAATTCCTCATTACCTGATGGAAGTACAAGAACTGGTGCTGTAACTAACCTCGTCTTCAACTCCTGGAAGGCTGATTCTCTATCCTCGGTCCATTCGTACGTCACTCCCTTCTGAGTTAGTTGTGTCAATGGTACTACAATCCTTGAGAAGTCCTTCACAAACTTTCTGTAATAACCTGCCAAACCCAGAAAACTACGAACCTCGAACACGTTGGTCGGCGTCGGCCAATTTATGACGGCTTCAATCTTACTGGGGTCAACTGAGATGCCCTTTTCATTAATCACATGTCCCAAAAATGAAATGCTGGAAAGCCAAAACTCACACTTACTCAACTTAGCATACAACTTCCTGTCTCTCAAGGTTTGTGGGGCGAGTCTCAGATGATTCTCGTGCTCAATTGTACTCTTGGAGTAGATCAATATCCCGTCAATAAAAACAACCACGAACTCATCAAGATACGACTTAAAGACTCTGTTCATTAAATCCATGAACGCTGCAGGCGCATTAGTTACCCCAAAAGGCATTACTAGAAGTTCGTAGTGGCCATATCTTGTTCGAAAAGCAATCTTCTCAACATCCTCGGCTTTAACCTTGAGCTGATGGTAGCCCGACCTAAGATCAATTTTTTGAAAAGACTCGTGCTTCTTGTAGTTGATTAAGCAAATCATCAATCCTAGGCAACGGGTACTTATTCTTAATGGTTACCTTGTTAAGTTCTCTATAATCAATGCAAAGACGAAGTGTGCCATCCTTTTTCTTAACAAATAGGACTGGTGCTCCCCAAGGTGACGTACTCGGCCTAACGAACCCCTTATCTAACAATTCCTGTAATTGTAGTTTCAGTTCCTTGAGTTCGGCTGGGGGCCATTCTATACGGTGTTTTGGAGATAGGTTGCGTTCCCGACATGACATCAACAGTAAATTCTATTTCTCTATCGACTAAGTGGCCAGGCAAGTCATTTGGAAAAACGTCGGGGAACTCATTAACAACTGGGATGTCGGCTAAATTAACATTTCCATTCTGATCACTCAATATACTACACAGGTAGCCTTGACACCCTTTCTGAATTAGCTTAAAGGCTTTCATGGACGAGATCAAGTAAGGTGGGGGTACTACTCCTTTACCCTGGAAAATAACCTCGGCTTGGTTTAGGGGTTTCAGTGTGACATTCCTCGAAACACAATTAATAGATGCATGATTCATCACTAACCAGTCCATTCCTAATATGACGTCAAAGTGAGTCATGCTTAACGGCATTAAATCAACTAATAATTCTACACCCTCAATCACAACAACACACGCTCTATAGATGGATGCAACAATCATAGTTCTCCCAGATGGAGTAGATACATATAACACATAATCAAGGGGTTCTTGTTCTCTATTCAACTTCTCGGCAAACTTAGCGGATACAAATGAATGCGTAGAACCCGAATCAATCAATATGTATGCATCTTGAGAGCAGATTGGGAGTATACCTGACACTACTGTCTCAGCATTCTGGGTGTCTCCTGGCACTAGAGCGAAAACTCTGCCCTGTCTCATTTGTGTCCTTCCGATGTTGCTTCCGGGTGCAGAGCCCGAGGTGCTCCTATTTTTCTTATCATCATCAATCCTTGACTTTGGACAGTCTCTCGCACGATGACCCATTTCTCCACATTCAAAACAGGCGCCTGACGCCCAAAGGCAAACTCCGGAATGCGGCTTCCCACAACTTGCACACATCAGCTTAGTATTACCTTCCTGGTTCGAGTTGCTGGAGCTGCCCGCATTCGCTTTCTTCTTGGCGTTAAACGGAACTCGGCGATTATCATAGTTCTGTCTCTTCCTCTGACTCTCTCCTGAATTCTGATATCGGTTCAAGTTAGCTTCTGCAAGGATGGCCTTGTCCAATACTCCGGCGTAAGTCGACATGTTGAGCATGTTAACTCGATCCTGAATCGGTCCACGCAGTCCACTTTCGAACTTCCTAGCTTTTCTATATTCATCATCAACCATGTGAGGCGTATATCTCGCCAATTCGGTAAATGTACGGTCATATTCTGCCACTGTTTTGTTTCCTTGTGTTAGAGTCTGAAACTCCGTGGTCTTGCGATCTCGGACACTAAGGGGAAAATGCTTATTGTAGAACAATTCCAAAAATCTGGCCCAAGTTAAGTCAGGATTACCTTCTCGGGTCATCATCCAGATCATCGAGCGTCGTCGTCCAATGTGAATGCGGCCAATGCCACCTTCTGAGCATCGGTGCTGGGAAAGATCTCGAACAGCTTCTCCATTCCTAAAACCCACGCCTCGGCTTTCATCGGCTCTATACCCCTTTGGAATCTTGGCGGGTTCATCTTCTTGAATTCCTTAATCAAAGTCATCGTTCCATCCCCATACAAGGCTAGCTGTGGAGGCACCTGTGGTACTGGAGGAGGTGGAGGCGGAATTGCCTGTCGTCTATTGGTCTGTTCGGCCTGGGTGGAGGGAGCACTAGCATTCTGTTGCCTCATTTGCCTCAACTCTCGGGCTAAACCTTCAACTAGTCTTTCTAGTCTGTCCAATCTGTCTTCTGATTGATCTCGGCCAACTGGTGGTCTTCCTCTCCTCATAATGCTATGAGTATGCAAAATATGGCTTTAAAACAAAATGCGCAAATAAACATGCATGCAAGTAACAAATAGTTATGCCGAGATGATGCACACATTGTCAAGTAGCAAGCAATATGATGCAATCCTAACATCATTCTATGGGGCATCCTATGCTCTTTTGGACTCAAAGTGTGTGAATAACGTACTATAGGGAACTCGTGTTCTGATACCAATCTGTCATGACCCTATTCCGTCCCTAGTAGAATGGTGCCATGATGGCCAGTAATCCAAGATTTACCAAAGGCCAACTTACAAGGATTCACACACAATCAGAGTATACATACGGGGCTTACATGTGCGGAAGCAATAAATTTTAAATCCAATTAGTCCATAAGAGCTGTGCATAAGTCAAATGAAATGGCATTCATCTTTACATAGCTTTACAAGTTGAATAAACAAAATGAAGTACAAAAATACATCTTGACCAAAAGGCTTCTCAAGCCATCACATACAAAACACAATGAAATGCAAGCTAAGAAGCATGATCCTCAAGATGCTACAAAACATGAATCCAAAACAAGTTGCAAGCGCATCTAGGTGTCGCCGTCGTCCTGCTCATCACCTACATATATATAGAGAGGGTGAGCTTGGATACTCAGTGAATGGTATAAATAATAAAGGGGTTTGCATGACTGATATTTAAGATTTTGACAAAACAATACATAACATAACCAGTACAAAATCAAGGGATGAACCAAGTCCATCTATCGAATCTTTCAAGCCTCAAGGAATGCTTACTAGCATCAATATAATACAAGGGATGACATTCCAGACAAACAAACCCACGCGGTAAGACCGTCGGTGGCAAGGCAAGACAAGGCAAGACAAGGGAGATATCTCAAAACGATGGTGTCGTTGCATTGTAGTCCCCTGACACTAAGGACTTGTGCTACAAATGCTTAGAGTCTCCTAGCACGTACAAACTTCCAAAATGTCATCAAAACAAGATAGTATTTTGCAACTAGGAATAATCATTCATGCTTACAAATACTTTCCGAACGAGGCAAAACAAGGTTTTATCAAGGCTTTATAACATATCTTTATTAAAAATACCACTCACATAGTTCTTCAAACGTCGGGGTCGAGGCAAGTCCAAGTCCTACAAACACATGGCAAGTTTATTGAATGCACTTTTAAACAAGCTTCACATGCACACAAATGATCTCGGCATTCTTCAAAACTAAGTCAAATCAAAACAAAACACTGTTTCTTATCTCGGGGAAACATGCTGGGCACCAACCAGGTCTTGGCCGAGGTCCCACACCTCCTCGCCGAGGTGAGGTCCCGATGGCCACATTCAAGGAAATGAAGTCAGGGAAAATTTGGGTTTCCCTTTTCTTGAAGGACATAACGAACATGAAGAACATGAACAATATGAATGCTAAAATCATAACTTCTTTATTACAAAATCTGGGATTTCATGGCATGAGTTCAAAAATGTGGACCTGGGTACCCATACTTAAAGATCATATGAAAACAAACACGAAAACATGCATCTTGATACAAACTTTCGGATCAAAATATGGTTTTCTTCAAGAACACATGAATGTCACTTTCTCTTTCTAAAACCGAACTTCAAGGCAATGCATGGCTTTCAAATCATGCTGGATCATGCAATGCAGCTGGATGAATAATAAGAACAGAAAGAGCAAATCAAGAATCTAACCTCAAAACACGGATCTAACGGCTCAAGGTGTGAAGATCAAGCTTGGAATCTACTCTCGCTCAAGAACTTTTCTTCCTTTCTTCCTAGAGCTTCTCTCTCCTCAAGAACAAAGACATATAGCAAAATGATGCATATCTAGGTCTGCTGGCTGACTTAACACTCAGCTGGGACACGTGGCACTACCGGGTTGGTTCTCCTCAAAAAGGTGACTGAGTGAAAAGACAAGGCTATGACAAAGTGTGTTCAACAAGCTAGGTGGCAAGGGTACTCCAGCAAGTAACAATCTCGGCTAATAACAGAGCTTCGACAAGTAATGTTTCAATGATCTCGGCTATGAAGGACAACACTTGGCCTAGCTGTGCCACACCTCGGCCTAGATGTGCCACACCTCGGTCTAGGTCATACCAGTCCAGGAACAAGATCACTTGGGTTCAAGGGCAACATCTCGGCCTAGATAATACACATCTCGGCCTTGGTGATAAACACCTCGGCCTAGATGATGACATCTCGGCCAATATGTCAGGGTGCGGGTGGAGGTCAATCAAAGAAATCCCAAGATGGTCCTAAGTGTAAGAGTATCAAAGGAGCGACCTAGGCTTAAGATGACCTCGGCTAAAACTTACACCAAGCAAGGAACAAAGCATGCACAACACTTAAGCAGGACAAGACAAGATTTACAATGCAAGCTTAATCAAGGCAAAGAAAATCATACAAAGCATGTCAGCATGACTAAAATGAAGTGAGGGCTGTTACAATCAACAAGCAGACAAAAGACAACAATGAAATGAGTGTAATTTAACCGACTAATATGATCAAATTAGGTTAGTTTGCAATAAATTTTGAACTGCATAAATTTAATGTAATTATTAAGATGGTAGCACAACAAAAGAAAAAGTGCTTTTTATATATTAATTTGAAAGTTCTCAATATATATATTAATTTTAAAATCCCTTTTAATCTTTTAACTAATTTTAAAACACTTTTTCTGATAATAAAACAATAACTACAGTTACCATAATTAAAAGATTGTATTAGTGTAGTTTCTCGTAAGAAGAAAGTTGGTAAGCAGACAGATAGCAGAAGCCAAAGTAAGAAATACTTTTACCTCAACTTAGATAATCATATATATATATATTTTAAAATTTATTTAAATTTTTTATATCTAATAAACTGTATATCCAAACTAGAAAGAAAAAAAAAAGTGTAAAAACAATTTCCCATACAATTCACAATGCCGCAACTATATTTATCAATCTTTTTTGGATAGGGCTGGCTTCCCTCCAGTTCGTGATCGGATTGGAGGGTACTGTTGGGCCTGTGGAGGCTCACCACGAGTCTCATTTCAATAATCTGAACCGTTCAATATGTAGAACTAATCGAGTACTATATACATTTAAAAAAATCACGTTAATCTTCTGATTTGTAAGGCATTTCGCATTAATTTTTTTTTTTAATATTATGATGATTGTATTTTTTTTTAACCATAATTTGTTACTATCTCATATGTTAGTACTCTATTAATTTTATTGAACCAACCGCTTATGCTTGTGTTCAGTAAAAAACTAAAAATATTGGATTTATGATTGGGCCAAATTTGCACCATCTAATAAGGGGCTTTATGTTTGTCCAAGATTAGCCTGAACGTCGGGTTTATATGATCAACTTAAGCTAACTTTAAAGAAATTCGTAATTCCTAAGCTAATCCATTGGACTTTTATATACACACACTAGAAATAGGCACACACATTATGTGTGTTATCTAAGAGAATTAGATGTGAAGCAATTGAATAAGATAACAAAGTTAGTTAAAGCGGTTGGATAATAGTCACATGGTGAAGAATATTTTGGAGAAAAAAAATCTTGTGATATTTATACTTATTCAAGAGTTGATTTTGTGTAATAATATAAATAAGTAAGTGTAAGAGGAGCTAATTTGAGCCTATTAAATTAATTAAGCCCAATAGTCCAAGATTGGTGGGCTCGAATTTATTGCAAGTCCAAAATTGGTGGGCCCGGATTTATCGCCATCAAACGGGCTGAATCGCTCTAAGCCTCGAAGGGGTTCGGATCCACGAACTTAGAGACTTAGAGACTTACTCGGGCCCGGACTCGAAAGGGTATTGAATAAGCCTAGAGATCCGAGGCACTCGGACTCGAAAGGGTTCAGATCCACGAACCTAGAGATCCGAAGCACTTGGCTTCGAACGGATTTAGACGCAATCTAGAAGTCGCTCCATTAATGAGTCCCAGAACACTTGTGGGCTCGGAGCTTTCCGGGATCTACGCACCAGAACCATGGGCGTAATGGAGTCCGAATAAAGGACCCGATCCCGAGGACGGTGAGTGGAGATAAATTCACTCTTCGGTTAAACTAGCCTATACCCGGGTCGAGGTGGCACGATCTAGGGGGTCCCTGAGACTCGGCAATATTTGCGGCAGGGCGTTTTCTTGAACTACCCCTAACCCTTACGCGGCAGGACGTCCTCTGGGACTACCTCTGACCCTTTGGGATAATTGGGGATCATTGGTTAGGTGTGGCTAAGAAGAAGGGTTCGCCGAGGGGTTGATCTCCTCTTCGGGGTTTTCCTCTTCCTCAGAGAGGTCACCTCCTCGGACAAGGTGGTTAGAGAGAATATCCCCTATGTGCCTTGTACATGGGCTCCATCCTACATGATGAGGTGCCTATAAATAGCACCCACTCATAGCTTTACAAGGGATGGATTTTGGAGATTTAACTCTTGGGAAAGAACTAATTTCCCTTCTCCATTATCAACCTTGAGAGTGAAAGTAGGAGATCCATGGGAGAGCCTTGCCATTATTCTCTCTCTAGCCATTTTGCCTTCTTCTTCACCCAATCTCTTATCTCCATCATCTCCTTTACTCTTGTGTTCTTGAGTTGAGACTATTGAAGAATCTAAGCCTCTCATAATCTTCTAGAGAATTCGAAGTTGTTCTTCAAGGATCTTCGAAGATCTTCAAATTTTCCAACTATTTTCTTGAACCCTCTCATATATTTGGCGACTCCACTGGGGAGGCGGATTGGTTAATGGTCTCAACGAGATCTGGAACTCATACAACACCGACAAAAATGGAAGATAATGAGACTCATCAACAAGGTTCTTCCAATGGTGGTGATGAGAGAACTCAAGTTCAAAACCCACCCCTCATCCTTGAAGCCATTCAAGGACTCCAACACACTCAACAAGAGATTCTCACGACCCTTCAAAATCTCACCCACACCATGTTGGTGATGGGTTCACATTTCGCACCACCGACAACAAATGGAGGTCAAGTCAGCGCCGGCAATCATCAACAACTTCATGGTGATGTTGGGAATGGTCAAAACCATCAAGATCCACCCAAATTCTCCCTGAAGTTGCTCAAAATGGTGTGCAAAATCAAGTGCTAGGAGGAACAAGTTATGGCCAACCCGTAGCCTATGGAGTGCAAAATCACGCAACTGGAAGATCGAGCCATGGTCCATCAGTGGTAGGAGGAGTCTCCGGCGCAATGAATGGTGTTCCGAAGGCCTACAGAAATTTCTCTACAAAATGGTGCTCCATCCATGCCTAATTTTATTCCACCGATTGTAAATTCTACTCATGTACCGAGTGGGTCTCCTTTGGCTCCGATGCCGAGTTTGCAAGCCCAACCTGGTATAGCCGTGGCATATAATGGACTTTATGGGACCCAATGCAACGTCCCATCACCAAATGGCGTGTCCATAGGTGCCAATGGCCAATATCATCATGTGCCTTCACCGATGGTGAATTCTCAGCACCCAAATGGCCAAGTTGCTCCAAGCTGGATCTTCGGGTCTACAAGTCAGGTTCCGGGAATACCACCATCAAGTTCTCTCCCTCAACAATTTCTCACTCTCGCCGATGTGCAAGCCATGTTCGAGCTAGAACGGAGCAAGAACACTTTACCCTCTTTGCCTGATCCGGATGTCAAGCCACCATACCCTATCGAGATATTGAGTTATCCATACCCTGAGGGGTACACAGTGCCGAAGTTCATCAAATTCGATGGCAAATAAGGAAATGCACGAGAACATGTTGTGCGGTTCATCGAGACTCTGGGTATTCATGGTTCAAACCACGTCCTCCGGCTGAGAGAATTCTCCATGTCCCTCACCGACCGAGCATATAGTTGGTACGTTAACTTAACCCCAAACTCTGTTCGGAGTTGGGAGGAGATGGTCAACAAATTCCACACCAAATTCTTTCAAGCAACTGAGAAGGTAACCGCACTTACCCTATGTAAGGAAAAGCAGCGGGAAAGTGAAGACATTCTCGAATATGTGAAGAGGTTTCAAGACAAAGCCGTAGACTGTCATGAGGCTGTGGAGGAAAGCTACTTGGTCCAAATCTGTGTTGAAGGGGCATTGAACGGATACAAGATACTTCTAGTTAATCACAAGCTACTCACCTTCTCGGCACTAATTGAAGCATCTCGGAACATCAACATACCTCAATCTCAGGAGATCGGGTTCGAGACTAGTTATAAAACCAGTTTTGCGAAGGTGACACTCCTTTTCCGTGTAGTGTTGAGGAGGTGAAGGCTTTAGTTAAAGAATGGGTGGCAGATGGGGAACTGAAGTTGCCTCGTATCGAAGAGCTTTTGCCGAAGAAGGACCGTGAGGGCCCTAATTATTGTGTTTTCCACCGATCACTAGGGCATCCTACAGAAAAGTGCCGGACACTTAAGAAGATCTTTAGAAAGAAAATCGAAGCAGATGAGCTAGAGTTCAAAGAACAAGGGCCCCAGGATATCTTAGAAGACATGGCTATGATGGTGTATGATGACCACAGCCCGAGCAGCTGGTGAAAGCTTTCCAAATGACCTTGCAGCTCTAGGGGCAAATTTCAACATTTCGTAGAAGAAGTCTATCTATGACATTTACAATTTGTATTTACTGCATTGTCTAAGAATTTTCTATCTTTCTTTCTTATGTTATGAAGAAAGTTATTTCCTCTATATTATGTATCTCCATTAGAAGTTGTTTTCTCTACATTGTATATCTTCATTGTGTTATGTTGCTTGAAACAGTTTTCAATTTTTATTGCCCCTCGAAGAAGAAAGAGGAATAATAAACTCAGTTACCAACCTGAAGGGACCTTTCTTGACGTAGTAGAAGTGTACTCCTACTCGGACATCCGAAGGACAACCTTTGCTTCCATTAGTTGCCGAAGTAGAGTATACTCCCACTCGGACTTCCGAGAGACAGCCTCCATTAGTTGTCGAAATAGTATGTGCTCCCACTCGACCTCCAAAGAGCAGCCGTTGCTTCCATCAATTCAAGCTTTGAGAGTCTTTCTTATTGAATCAGAGTGTGTGTTCCCACTTGGACTTCCGAAGAATAGCCCTTATTTCTGTCAGTTCAAGCTTCAAGGATCTTTCTTGTCGAAGTAGAGTATACTCCTACTCAGATTTTCGAGGGACAACCTTTGCTTCCATTGATTGCCGAAGAAAAGAGTGTTCTTCCACCCAGACTTTCGAGGGACAGCCCTTGCTTCCGTTTGGACTTCTGAGGGACAACTCTTGCTCTCATTAGTGCGGGTCCGAAGAACAGCCCTTGATTTCATCAATACGAGCTCCGAGGATCTTTATTTTCAAAGTAGAGTGGACTCTTACTCGAACTCCCGAGGGATAGCCTTTGCTTCCATTAGCTGCCGAAATAGAAGTACGCATCCACTTGGACTTCCAAGGGACAGCCTTGTTTTTTGCTCAGACTTCTGAGGGAGAGCCTTGTTTTCACTCGAACTTCTGAGGGACAGCCTTGCTTCTGCTCGGACTTTTGAGAGACAATCTTTACTTCTATTGGTGCAAGCTTGGTAGACTCGGTTGCCTTACAGAGGGATCTTTCTTACCGAAGTAGAGTGTGTGCTACTATTTGGACTCTTGAGGGACAGCCTCAGACTTCTGAGGGACAGTCTTGCTTCAACTTGGACTTCCGAGCGACAATCTTTACTTTTGTTGGTGCAAGCTTGGTAGATTCGATTGCCTTCCAGAGGGATCTTTCTTGCCAAAGTAGGGTGTGTGCTACTTTCGGACTCCTGAGGGATAGTCTTGCTTTCGCTCGGACTTCTAAGGGACAGCCTTGCTTTCGCTCGGACTTCCGAGAGACAATCTTTACTTTTGTTAGAGCAAGCTTGGTAGACTCGGTTGCCTTCTAGAGGGATCTTTCTTGCCGAAGTAGGGTGTGTGCTATTTTCGGACTCCCGAGGGACAGTCTTGCTTCCGTTCGAACTTCCGAGGAATAGCCCTTGCTCTCATTAGTGCGGGTTCTGAGGGCACCGAGGTCATGGAGTTTATACAAGAATTCATTCGCCTGAAATAGCAAAACCGCCAAACGACATAAGCAATATTGAGTTTAGAATATTATTCAGGCATTATCGGAATGGGGCAACATCAACAAATGATAATGATCTATTTAAGCTACAATAATTTTATTACTCTTAGGAAGTTCTTGAAAATGCAACAATCAAGATTTTGTCTCTTCGGGCCGATTCCTCTCAAGCCGACGTAAAGCTACAACGGTCACACAAAATTCCGACATCAACCATTTATTTCCTAAGCACCCACAAGATCAACAACAACAACATCTCTATTCTAGTTAGCCTCGTTCAAAGCAAAATATCAAAGAGGTTCCGGAATTACAATATTCAAACATTCAAAATTATGATTTTATCAACATCAATTACCAAAAGTGCTTCCGGCCTTATTTCTATTTCAGAACAAGTTCGACAATAGAGGTTCAGAATCCAGATATTGGGTTGAAATATAGGATTAAAATTATACAAATCCTGTATTATTTACCTCAAGTCGAAATTGCAAATTCTCAGGGTATAAGTCAAGTTTTACAAAGGCAAGAGTTTACCTAAATTTGAAGTCAGAAAATTAAGAAGAGGAGGTTTTGAACTTGTACACAAAAATCTGAAGCAGTGTAGAAGAAATTAAAAAAAAAAGGGTAGAGACAACACTGATTGAAGCAAGAAATGAGCCCAAGGCAAATACCAAGTCGAAGTAGGAAGTAGAAGACGGGCCACAAATCGGTACAACCAGTGCCAGAGACAGCCAGAACAGATCAGCGATGGCACGAGCACTGGGCAAGAAGCCAGCTGGGCAGACCACACCGCGTTGAGTGGGCGGTGTGGTCGACGCTGGCCAAGCCCGACTGGAAGTGGTGGCGAGGCTGCCAGTGATGGACGGAAGGTACACAAGCTGCGCAAGTTGACTGGTCACGCGCACAGGACAGATCCACGTCTGGTTCTCGCGTGGAATGGATAGATCTGCAGATAATATTTTAGATCACGGTGTCTACAGCAACGGGTGAGAAGGATGCTAGGCAAGACCACACACGGCGTTGAGTGGGCAAACGTGTATGGTTGGTGCTAGAATAGTTGAAGTCGGTGAAGCCGACGGCACAAGCGCCTGGAGTTGCAGTAGTGGGCTGCGAGCAAGCGGCTGTGAAGCTTCGTTAAAGAAGATGCAATCTGAGTTCTATCAACTTAGAGATAGAGTGTGCCGAAATGGATCCTTGGATTTTGATCTCCTGTAAACAAAAAAAAAAAGAAGTTTCATCGTGGTCCCCGTTTTCTGGATTTAGAGAAGCGGCGACAGTGGTCTTCAAATGGAGTGCAAAGCAAAACTGGTTTGGCCGCTGTGGAGAAAAAGTCGAAATGGCTGTGCAAAGATTAGGGATTTCGTCTTTATCCCCAAAAGGAAAATATATCTATACTATTATTAAAAGCCAACAGGAATTTTGGTGTCTGGAAGCCTTGCCTAGAATTTTTTTCCCATTTTTCCTAAAATGGTCATAACTTCTTAAATAATTATATTATTTTTATACTAATATCAGTTTTGACTCAAGGGTAACATGATAAATTCAAACCAATCAATCCTACTACCCACGTTTTCAAACTGCACAGCAGTTATAAATTGAATACTAGAGGGAGAAAATACCTGGAATAAAGAAAAGAAAATCCCTTATCTGGGGAAGATGTAGAAACAACCCTAGATCAGAGAAAGAGAGAGAGCGGTGCAGAGTTCGTTCGAGTTCAGCAATTGAATTTGACTTTGGATTTAGAGAGAGAGAGAGAGAGTTTGAATGGCGGAGCACTTGGCTTCGATATTCGGAACAGAGAAGGACAGAGTCAACTGCCCTTTCTACTTCAAGATCGAACCTTGCAGGCATGGAGATCGCTGCTCCAGGCTCCACACCAAACCCAGCATCAGCCCAACCTTACCCCTCTCCAACATGTACCAACGGCCCGACATGATCACTCCCGGCGTCGACCTCCAGGGCCAGCCCCTTGATATATATAAAAGAAAAGGCAAAAGTTTGATTATGGTAACCCTCAAAATGCTAAGGCTATGGCTCTATATATATATATAAAATAGGCCCTCCGAATATTTTGGAGAATATGTGGTTTTGTAATTTTATAAGTTGTTCGAGGAAAGTAAAGTCAAAGTTTGACTATATAAAAAAAAAGGTGTTGGCGTTTATCTTTTTAAGAAAAAAAATGATGATAATAGGTCTTTGATTTGATTTCATATTAAAAAAAAGTCTACAAAAAAAAAAATGTTCAAAAAAAAAAGGGAAAGTTATTTATTTATTTATTTATTATTATTATTTTTATTTTTTTTACTTGTCGATTTTATCTATAAATTACGGTGAGCCCTCAGCTTTATTCATGGACTCCGTAAAGACCAAATATTCCCGAAGATATAATGCGAAGCATGGCTGAAATTATGCATGCCCGAGAAAACTACAATTTCTCACACACGCAAGGGGCAAATGTAAGAGGAGCTAATTTGAGCCTATTAAATTAATTAAGCCCAATAGTCCAAGATTGGTGGGCTCGAATTTATCGCAAGTCCAAGATTGGTGGGCCCGGATTTATCGCCATCAAACGGGCTGAATCGCT